>JABSTQ010005289.1:0-30453 GCA_013358835.2 Ixodes persulcatus
ACATTGGCGAGCGCTGTGGCGTCGTCTGCTCTGCGCCTAGCAGATGACAAAGCGAGGGTGTGCTCGCAGGCGAGAAGAGCGAGTCCGCCACACGGCGCATGCGCGGAGTTTCGGACGGCGCCTGCTATGCGGCGCTGGGGGTGCGGGAAGGTCACCGCTCGCTTGTTACAGGTAACAGAGTCCACGGTAGTACATGTATAGTAACGTAGAACATGTGTTAATCGTGGAAGGTTTAATACACGCACGGATGAAAAAAAATTGCGGTGGCTTAGCTCGGCTATGCCAGGATATACGTAGCGTGAGCTTATGCGCACAAAATGACAGGCGCTATCAAGCGGCTCCGGTGCAGCGTCAGACTTGGCTACTGCGCAACGGAGGCGGACAGCTGGTCACGCGGCGGCGCCAGTGCGTCTGCCGTGGCTATGCCGTCACTCCTCTGGAATGTGCAGACCGGCAAGGCGCGCGCGGTGGCGGCGGAGCGCGCGGCGGCGGCGTCTCCGGCGCGCCAGCTGTGCGCCGTGTCACGTCACTGCTCCTCGCGCTTGCGCAGCACGGAGCACGGCTCATTATGCGAGCCACGCGAAACTGCTCAACCTCGGCCGGTGTAGCTCACGCTACAATATTTAGGGTCCTAGGCCTACAGTTTAACAGAGGTAATATTAAGGGGACGCACACTTCAGTGTACATGTCATTCCTATTTAAGGAATACTTCCTCGAGTATTGTTTTTCTCGTATTTACTTTAACTAATTAAGCAGTTTTTATATTTTTCAAAATTCTTTACCAATTCCACTTTATATTTGTCCCGAATAATCTTATCGGAGTTCTTAATAAAGTAATGTCTCTGTTGTGATATTTATTGTTTGTTTTGCCGTTTATTGTATAAGAATACAAAGCGAGCAACTGTTTAAAAAAAAGAAGACCGGTTGAAGAACAAGTAAGAAACTCATATGACCATCAGTCATTGCAAATGAATACGGGAAAAATATAAACTACAAATTGCGTTCTCCGTAAAGAAGCGGCCATTATATTTTATGAAGTTTGGCACACCTTGGGGAAAAAAAAAACTGCAGAGTTTAGAACAATAAATCAGGACTTTTCAACAAAACCCCGGAGTTACAGCCGAAGAATTCCCTGACATACACACAAACAAGTTTCAGTGTTGGCTGTAATATTTTATCCACGATATAACTCGCACCGCACACGTGTGAGGCTAAAAAAGAAAAACAAGGAAATCGAAAGAATTCTCTTAACGTTTCACTTTAGGTCATACGGCAGCCAACGCTACATTTGGATCGTGCCAATCAACACCTAAAAAAATGCATCGTCACGCCGCTCGTCGCTATTAGGCGTTTGTCATCACCAACTAAATTAATCACACACAGTGAATATGCCGCCCTCTTTCTCTTTCATATCTGCGTGACTGGTGTAGTCGGCGATAACAAACCCACAAAAAACAAAGAGCGCAGTGAGGATGCACTTTTGGCAATGCTTGATTGGCTTCACCGGATTCTAGCGTCGCCTGCAGTCCCCTTTAAATTGAAACGAGATGTAAAGGGCCAAGACCGTGTATAGAGAGAGTTTGGCCATGGGAGGAGCGGGCAGAGCCAGGGCGTGCACCAGACGCAGATAGAGGACTTGACATGCTCTTTTGGTCAACCAGAAGCCGAAAAGAATCCCCTACCGGTGGTAGCGAGAACCAGTTTTAATAAGAGCGTTAGGGTTGAATGCAATTACTCTCCATGGTTGAAAATATGATGCCCGTAATGTTTAGCTTATGATCATGCAAAAAATGTAAGAAACGAATGTCCTGCTTAACTGTGTTTTACCAACACCACCCAGATAAGCAGAAGGCCTCCGCACCGTCATCACTGTGACCGCACCGTCGAAGGTCGGAATTGGTCCCAATAGCTGCGTTAGCGCGATCCGACTGTGATGACGTTTCACGAAGGGAGAGGAGGCGATGCCGAGGCTTTGATTATTCTGGATGATGCTGGTTTTGCTCGGACAGACTGCGACCGCTCGGACGGCAGATTCCCGGCCTTCGGCGCCTGGCGTACGGATTTTGTTGATCGTTCCGCTAGTCGCGCTCATCCATCATGATTTTGGATGACCTCGATTGAAACTTCACGTGCACCATATTTTCACTCACCGAGAGTTGCTCCGACGAAACAATAAATTTTGTTTTACGCGACCACCACCAGGGTATTATTTCCGGCTTCTGGTTGGCGACATTCGAATTTGTGAAGGCGCCCTGAGACACGCCCAGCCCGCTTTCGGCCAATGGCGTCTCCTCATATGCCTCGTATACTTCCCAATGAATGGCCTAACTCTCGCTATATACGGGTCTGGTAAAGTGACAAACTTGCAGGTTTTAGGGCACTCTGAAGCGGCGAGATAAGAAAGTAGAAAGATAGGGCTTTGACATGACTGACCAACAGATTTCTTTCCAAGCCCTGTGCTTCCTCCCACAGCGCTTTCCCGGCACTCTGCCACTAGCTATACGTAGGAGAGATTCAAAGAACCGGAGCAACACAGATACAACGTGGAGTTTTGGTACGAAGCATTTCAACGTTATAAAGAGTTGGCTGAAGTCGTCTTCAGTGAAGTAGCGACACAGTTTTCTGTCTACTAAGTGGTTTGTAGTTTCAGGGTGCAAAGATTGATCCTTAGTTGCAATTGCTTCATGCAGTTTCTGGAAAACAAATATGCACCATCAAAACTCGCTGTTTTACTTTTATGGGTAGTTAGACCGGTCTAACTTACGACCAGCTTGTGATTTTGTATAAGTGGAGTTTGTGGGCATTTCGAATACCTTTTACAGTTTTTCTTGGCTTATGTGCCAATAGATTCAAACTGGGAAATATGACGAGCGCCAGCTATCATGTACGTTTCTAGTTACTACTGGCGGTCGGTTGAGCAGCGATTACGCTACAATATTTAGATGATGTAAATGACAACTTCAGCATATTTGGAAGTAGTGAAAAACAGAAACTTGTTTTTATTTTCGTACGGTTTGCCATTTACAGCCAAACCAAATATAAGGTCACTCAAAATGCTCGTTACGAAAATATACGTCCTGCAAAAAAAAAAGTTTAAATAAAGTATTCGCAAAATTAAGTCATGGACAATAAATTTACGAGGCAATCGGCTTGATTGCCCGCAGTCAAAACTTTCCGTGGAATAAAAAAAAAAAAAAAGATAACTAAAATTGTTACTTGAGGTGTTCGTATTGCCCTCAGTTTTTCCTCACATTTATAAGCGAATATCTTATAAATTACGCAACGCCCAGAATGGGTTCTTACATAAGAGCCTCGTAACACCCTGTACCGTTAGCGTGTCCGCTGCTTGTAAGCAGGAGTAGTATGGCGCTTCAATGAATCACAACTACTGCCTTCTCTATGTGGAGCGCAAGTTCATCTGGCTCTCGCACAGGGGTTGCGTTGATAGCAATAAAATTCCGAGCTCTCATAGGCTGATTAAAACACAAATAGGGGGTAGACCTCAAGGCGCCTAGCATAGCGTTCTACTCGCTATTCTTTCAATAAAAGCCAATCAAAGCTCGGCGTAGTTCTGACGTCACCGCAACTACTGCGTATGAAGCAGACGACATGCTCTTCGCATAGCTTCCAAATAAACTAAGAAGACTGCGCGATTGACGTCTATTTCATAAACGCAGGGGCAATCTTCTGGACGAGCCCAACCAGCTTTGAGAGATAAGAACGAATATGCGGCTCTCAGAGGGAGCGAAAAAAATATTTTTATGAAAACAATTATGTACAGAAAATATTGGTGTTTATTACTGGCGCACTTATAATTTAACACTGACAGAGCTCCTAAGCGGGCAGAGCAAAGAGTTTGCAATGATCCATTTAAGGCTATAGTACCGAGCCGAACAGCAATCTCCGCCAATTGTATATAATTGTTTCAGGACACTACCTCTGTTCATCGACCAATAGTGCGGCCGTCTGCATCATATCTTTAACGCGGGGTATTTCATATTTTATGCAATGTTACAAAGTGAAACCTTCGAAGTATGCTCTGAAACTGTCACATATTAAGACACGGCGTAGTATTATTCTGTACATTTATTTCGTTTTATCTTCTATTACTTAATACATATTTCTGGCCTAGAATTTACGTTTATGGTCACTTAAATAATGGCTGGAGGCTTATGTTCAAGTTGTTTTGAATATTTATCTCAACAACGCACAATTTAGAGAAATCACATCATCTGTCGTAGGAAGATTGTTTTGTTTACGCAACTAAATTTTATGACACCGAAACAAATATTTTGAAGCACTTACTTGAAGATCTAAGGTGTGTTCCAACTCTTTAGAAGGTAGCTTCCGAGGATTTATATGAATTTGGAACTCAACCTTTTAAAGATTTAAGACAGAGCTTACTTGATCCCTGCTTTTTATTAACACGAACTTGGATTATCCTTCATTCTTGGAGGATTGTAATTACTGACTCTATTTTAATTATATTTAATTTACTATGTAAATATCTGGTCACTGCACATTGATGTGGTGAACGGAAAAGTGGTTCTGAACTGCCTACTATCATATATTGCCTCCTACACTTTGGGTGATTATTTTTGTTATAATATGTGGCGAAGCGAGATCCCAATCTCACGCAATTTTCTGATTGCATTTTCAATGCTGTGCCAGTGCAGAGCATTGAAAATTTATCAAATTTACCAAATTGAGTCAATGATTCAGGTAATTGGAACTTCACATCGAAAGGGCTCGAATAGAATCAGATTTATTTCATGACTCAATTTCCTCTACCCTGGCAAGCGTAACAAGTGTATTGATACTTGTTTTTTTTTTTTTGTGTGTGTCGTTCACTTGTCCATGTGTCCTTTCTCCGAATTTTTGTTTATTCTCGTCAAGCACCGCCTCACCCAATTACTCAGCTTAGTGCGGTATACTCACTTAGTTCTTATAAACGAATACTCAAACAAACACGATTTGGAAGCCAATGCATCTTATTTTTGTCTTTTCTTAAGCTTCAAAATCCTTATATCGCGACAGATTAATTTTCTTAGAAACAAGCGATGTTATTCTAGGTTACTTGTATTTCCACAAAGCAGCACATCTTGTGTCGGCAAGCAGATCGCCGGCTATTAAGAAGTTCAATGTACGAAATTGCCAAGCCCGCTAATCGCGCTCCCGGTATTGTTGGCGCCAAACAAACAAAACAGGCAAATATACCAACACATAGCTTTTACCGAAATAACACCGCAATCGTTTTTTTGTTTTATTTTAATCTCGTATTAAGGGCGGAGGACGTCGCAGAGCCCCTGGGTCTTAAGCTATCACCAGCGTGGAAGCTCCCCGGGGATTTGCCGAGGTCCTGTCAACAAAAAACGAGCCGCGGCTACAACATTTCAGCTCTACTTTGCGGAAGCTCCCCGCCTTAAGCATCTCCAGCGCTGACGTGCCTCCTCACCGCGAGAGAGTGAGCAGTTGGCCGCAAGGTTTGGCGGTCAATTTTTCAGACCCTTGTCTCCCCTTCCGACGTCCCCACGCGCGTAAGTATGTTGGGGCATACGTAGCGACCGCTCGTGGGCTTTCTTTGTTACTTAAAACAACACTCGCGGGCAGCTTTTCTTGGCCAATTTTATTGTTTTTAGGCAGAGGGTCATAATACAATGGTAGTTGCACTTTGTTAGGTGTTTGGGAGCTCTAAGAAACTACATAAAAATTACGCTACGGCAAGAAGCCTCTTTCGGTTTTCCTTTTTGCGCTGTCCAGGCCAAAAAATCGATACAAGGATGTTTTTGTGGGCTTATAAGCTTATCCTGTATTCTATAACGTATGTTCGTTGTAGTTTTATACTATGTGATTCTGTACGAGTATTGTTGTCATGCCCCAATCTAAGGGAATGATCATGAGGGTTACTTTTATCATCCGAATAATGGCAAACCTAGAGTAAGCACAAAACGGGCAAGTAAAAGCTACCACATATATCGTTTGCAAAAACAATAGTTAGGAGCACCTTACAGCGCAATACGATATAAATATAATATATATTTACTTTTCTATTGAAATGTAAGACTTGGCATAGGATATTCTTAACTTTTGTTTTGCAGATGTAACGCAACCATCGTTAAGAGCATCCTTCCTGTTGTATCAGCCGGAGCTATTGGCTACGAATCAACATGTCAAATATCTTTTTTCGATTAACTAAACATGTCGTTCCACAGTGTGCGTTGCGAGCGTTGCAGCGATGTATATTTTCGCCTAAATATATGGGGAGTTTGATTCTAATTCGACCATATTTGTTTAAAGAGTTTAAAAGTTAGACGAGTGCCGTCATTACCTTGCATTTATCAATTTCGACGCACATTAGATGAGGCGACAATTGTCATGCTAAAGTGACTAATTAATTAGGACACGTTAATAACTTTTCATTGCGATACCATGATAAGCTACTACTGAATATTTTCAGCTATGTAAATTCTGGCCTCCTAATGCGCACAATTGGTATGCGCAGAAGATCATTTCATCTAAATGGGATTGCACCCCATAGAGCTGCGCGCACGCGTAGCGGCAGTACGCACTCCTTAAATTCGCACCCTCTTCGAAGAACCTGACGACCATGACGTCGTCCTGGACGTCGTCCCAGAGGTCGTCCTATATGTCGTCCCCCTAAGACTTCGTTCTCGAAGTCCTCCATGAGGTCGTCCTAGAAGTCGTCCTAAATGTCGTCCTAGAGGTCGTCCCTGAGGTCGTCCTAGGGTCGTCCTTGAGATCACCCTAGAAGTAGTCCAAGAAGTTGAACTAGACGTCGTCTTTCACGTAGTCCTCTAGGACGTCGTTCTTCGCGTTGTCCTTGAGGTCTTCCTAGATGTCATCCTTGAGGTCGCTCTTAATGTCGCCTTTGATGTCGTCCTCCAGGACGACGTCGAGGACGACTTGAAGAAAGACGTCTAGAACGAACTCAGGAACGACATGTATGGTGATCTCGAGCACGGCAACGATTTGGCGGCGTCCTATATGACGACGTTAAATTTAGCGGTGAGTATCACCGCTAAATTTCGCGGAAAATTAACGTCACGACCTATGCAACAATTCAGTTTCCCCACAAAATTCTGCTGTGTGCAAAGATGAAAGCAATCGCACTCAGAGAATTACCCCTGTGGTTCCTACAAATTTGCCTCCATCATCAATTTGCTGTCAAGTAATTTATAATTTTAGATATTGGTTTTAGACGCAATGCTGAAAGTGCAATATTGACATGAAATAATATCAGATGCTATGTTATTAAAAACATTTGTAAAAGATTTATATTTTTTTAACATTTTGATCAAAACATTTCGTGTTTTTTCTCAGATTTACCGAACTTCGTAGAAAAAAAGACACCCACGGCCCTGCCCCCAACGATGATTGGAAGAGTAACATAGTATTTCCAGTCATGTCATCACCGTCTCGAAAACGTGCCCTTGGTGGGTGTGTTGACAACTCGGGTGACGACGTAAATGATAAGAATGTGTTACTTTTCTGAGCCTCACTGTGGATATTGCCTGCGGCGCTCTATTTGCACTCAATTTTTTAATCGGGAAATAAAACGCGAAGCATGATAAATGAATACTCTAAAACCACTTCTTTAATGCAAAATATTTAACATGATTTGGCCCCAAATCGAATTGCCGTCAATACTGTAATTGCATCATAAACAATATAAACGCAACAACTAAGATATTATTTAACACATTTTCAGTATTTAGTGAGCTTACCCGGACTGTTATTCCCTCATCTAGGTTGCTAAACTCGTCAAACACAAAGATTCTCTGTGTTGTGACATGGGGGGGGGGGGGGGGGGAAGCCGAAAGATTGCTGCGAAGTCTCCTTTTTTTCACAAACCCGCAGATCCTGTTTATCTTCGTTACGTTTTTCATTGTAGGGGCGAGAAATCCCTACCACTCCCCAAGTGTCGAACAAGAGCTGCACGGACAGCGCTCGCGGAGACGACCGTGGTTCATACGTGTGACGTCACGACAGAGATTATGAGCTGCGAACACCATGTCTGATGGTCTCTAAAAAGCACAGCGGAGGCTTAGGAGCAATTGCATTCTAAACTCAACACCGTCCAAAATGACAGTATTATATCGTTCTTATCTACGCCAATAAAACATACTTTACTGAAAAACATCCCTGACGTTTACTTCCTTTCTCATATAATCAAAATGTTGGTCGACGTAGATAAAGTAACTGGATCCTGGGAAAGCAGCGCCAAGCTCCTCGTATGGTCGCCATTTTGGTATATGAAATGTGCAGTTTCTCCTTAACTTCTACATTCTTGGTGAGTCAGTCTAAATTTGCTAGTGACGGATAGCTTTAATTGAGACATTTCTTGTATACCCAGATTTTGCTATCCACACACCGGTGAAACAAGCGTACATCTTCGTGCCGCCACCACATGCGGTGTCGGTGCTTGGACGCATTGAAAAATAATTTTCTTGCCAAGAAAAACGTTACAAGAATAACATCACTGCAAGAGGTCCGTGTAGATGGGTATGATTACCAAGGTTATGGCATACAGAGCGTCAAAGGCTTTAATGTTGGCGAGGAACGCCTTCAGTACGATGATGCTCCATAGTGATCTTGGAGCGACTGGTTTAAAACGACCCTCTTTAAAGGGGCACTGACACATCAAAATCATTTTTTTTATTATCCGAAACGATCGAAAACGATGCCGGGACATTACCCTCAAAATTCGAAACTTTAAAATTCAGTATTTGTGAATTAAAAAAAAACAATTTCCAAATGCCGAATTTGAAGTTCCCACGCAATCCGCGCCAGTGCAGCGAGTCAAATTTTGTGGTCTCCTGCGACTCGACTTTCTTTCGGACCTCCGCTCCACGCTATGAAGCAAAGCGCCGTTGCCACGGCGACCCCAAGCGAGCCCAAGGTGAGCCTGCGGGATAGACGGGCGCCGGTGCGGGAAAAAACCTGTTTCTTCCCCGACTCGCTGACGAGCGCCGCCAAGTTTTCCGAGGGAGGGTACAAATCTAGGAAGCAACATCACATGGAACTCTGATTTTCGGTATTTCAAAAAGAGGGGCCGTAGTGCGTTCGCAATTGCGTTAAAAACATGTTTTACGATTGCCGTTATTAAATGTTATAGAAATGTCACCTACAAAGCTTCTAAATTTCCTGATTTTTGACGTCACCGATCAAAAGAAGCGAGGAAGTGAGCGGCGGGAAATATAAACGCCAAAAATAAAAAGGCGCGTGCGCGCGCGGGAAATTTTTTTTTCGTGATGCGGTTTTTTTTGCGTGTCTATGACTACAACTTGCATCGTTTTAGACAATAAAAAAAATACGACCTTTGGGTTGTCAGTGCCCCTTTAAGCGTCGAAGATTTGAATGTACCGAAATGGCGATTGGGGGAGGGGGGGGGGGGGGGGGGGCTGGCAAGGGAGATTGATTACCCAATCGCCTGGCAAGGTTTTGGTCGTCTGTATGTTAGTATTTGTTTGTGTCCGACTGGCACGCAGAGAAAGCAATGGCGCTACTTTCCCAAGATCCAGTGACTTTATACGTGGCTAGGTCAGAATCAACCGAGAAGCGTTGCCCCGCTTTCGGGCGGATTTCGAGTACGGGCAGTTGTCCCCCCATCGGCGTAATCAAATCCATTTTACTGTTGTTGTTTTGTTCATGTAGTGACTATAGTGCCATCTAGGCTACCAAAGGCGTCGGTGTTATTGGCTTTCCAAGATTAGCCGAATTGGATTTAATTCTGCTTTTATTATCGGAAGCAAGAGCAATGTCAGGTTGTCAATATTGACGGTGATGGTTTAAGAACGCGATGACTCCAAGACTCTACTCTGCACAACCAAATTTGTCACCGTCGGTTCGAACACGCAAAATCGAATTTGTCGTTCAAAGCTGATCATCCTGACCCTGACGTCAAGGGTAGCAACTAAAAAAAGGACGTCGCTGAACGCGCCAGCACAAGAGCCCCAACACGAGCCTCCCGCTTGAACATCTGTCACCACTCCTGAGTTCATAGAATGCGAACCGTTTTAATTCCAGAAAGTCTAAAACAGTTATCTCGAAATGTGCACTAAGTAGTTGGAACGCCTCTTAGCAGGGGCGTCGTGACAGGGGGACTGGGAACGGAGGGGTAAGGGGGGGGGGGGGGGGGGGGGGAGGGTACGTGTTTGCGGAAACTCTTCCGATGACGCGCGAAGCTAAGTGCATTTGGTGTTTTCTTTGTAGATTTTGTTCTAGCGTGCATGAAATAGTTTGCAAAGATTTAGGAAGCTCTGGGATAGGAAGTTAGGCAAGTTCAGGCCGCCGGGAGGCCACTAGCCAGCAAGGCTAGAGCAGTGCTTTGTTGTGACTTCTGGCGGTCTTAAAGGACACATGCAAAGAAAAAAAAACATTTTTTTTTAAACAGCTTAGATGGAAAAATGATGTCATAAAACGATTTTACAACGAAGAAAATAAAATTTTAGAGCTATATTTACGGCGCTATACGAATTTGTAGTTGGCGCCCGCGGGCGCCGCGGAAAAGTGGCCCTTATTTATCACGTGACGGGCCCATATTTGTCACGTGGTGCTCGCGCTCTTTCGGAAGCTTCCTATGGCCTCTAAAAGTAACTTATTCATCTTTGTTCGAAGTATAACAAAAAAATAAGATTAATAAGTAACTTTTAGAGCCCAAAGGAAACTCCTGAAAAAGCGCAAGCAGACGTGATCGACCTGTGCGCCGGTCAGATGACGGCGGCGGCGCCCCGAACCAGACGAACTTCTGCGGCGGCGGCGACGGCGGCGTGGAGAAACGCGTTGAAGCGGCGTTCGCACAACGCTCAGCGTGCGGCGGCGGCGTCGCTTTACGGCTCCGGCGACGCAGGGCGGCGGCGCGCGGGCCTACCACGTGACCAGCGGCGGCTCCAGCGGGCGCCAACTACAAATTCGTATAGCGCCGTAAATATAGCTCTGAAATTTTTTTTTTCTTCGTTGTAAAATCGTTTTATAATATCCTTTATCCATCTAAGCTGTTTAAAAAAAATGTTTTTTTTTCTTTGCATGTGTCCTTTAAAGCGCAGCTCTTAGTGGCCTGTTTCCGCGTATAACGGCATCGGCGTCGCCGTCTTAGCCAGCGTCAGCGTAGCACCGCGCGTTTCATTATGAGACGTCACAGACCTATACACCAACTGAATTTTCGGCTAAGTTTAGCGGGGAAACTGAATCGGTGTGTAGGTTTGTGACGTCCCATAATAGAACACTGTACATTTAGCTTCCTCGCTACATTTAGCAGGGAATTGAATTGGAGTTCACGTGACGTCAGTATTCCCGCTAAACTTAGCAGAGAAACTGAATTTGTTCATAGGTGACGGAACACAGTCATGGGACGTCGTTTCCCCGCTAAATTTAGCGGGGAAACTGAATTGGTGTAGAGATCACGTGGCGTCAATTTTTCAGCTAAATTTGGGGGAAAGTGTGGGAGCAGGGAAGGGTATGGAGAAAAAGGAGGGGAGGGTACACATTAGGACAAGGAGGATACGGAGAAGGAGGATGGGTGAGGAGGAGGAGGAGAAATGGAGGCGAAGAGGACGGTAGGAGGAGAGGGGGAGGTTGACGGTAGGAGTAGGGGAGGAGGAGGAGAGGAGGGAGAGAAGGAGGGAAGGATGAGAAGGAAAATAGGGGAGGAGGAGTAGCTGAGGAGGGGGAGGGGGCGAGAAAGGGTGAAGGCTATGAAGGAGAAGGAGGGGCATACCCTCCTCTCCTTCTCCTGAAGAGCTGCGCTCTAATTTCGCTTTTCAGAGATTTGTAAACGTCTTTCATTTATTTTAAGCGTGCGGTGCACGGTTTGAGCTAGAAAGGGACAATGGCTCAGTGTAGGAAACGGTGCAAACGAGGTGGGGACCTAGTGTCGTGTGGTGAGTGCATGTAGTGGGTCCATCTAGATTAGACAGATTTTGAGAACCTACTGGAAGCGGAGAAGGGTAGCTTGGTTCGCCGAATCGGCGGGAGGGTTGCAGAAGAATTTAAGTTGATAAAACGGGTGTGCGCAGCTGGGTTTGAGGAGGTCCAGCTGGAGCTTAAGTAGAGCGAGTGGAGCGGGTAGTCCTGGAGACTCAGGTCGTGATGTCAGCTAAGTGGTAAAAACTCAACTTAGAGTTTTCAGGCGCTCATCAGTGAATGGGAAAGAAAGGTGGAGCGAATGATAGACGAGCTTAGTGAGGAGCGGGAGAAGCTGGTTGAGCTTGAGAGACAGATTGAGTAGCTAAAGAAGGGGGAAGTGTGGAAGGCTGAGATGAAGAAGTGTAAGGAAGAAGTGTAAGAGGAATGGCAAGGCTGGATTGGAGCAGCTGAGAAGGGAGGTGACAGCGAACGTAGCATGAATGGCAGCCTCAGAGAAAGAAAGCGCTAGTGAACAGGTGGAAGTCAGCGGGACGAGAGTGGCTCCTCGACCCTACAGTGTGGCGCAGGTTACCAGTGGGGCAGTAAAGGACGCGGTGGTAAACCGAAAGACAGAAAGTGAGGTAGTGCTGATAGCTGGATGGAGTCAGCCATAGCCTCCTCTATACTGACAAAGCCTGGCAGATCGCCACGAGACGCGGCCACCGAAAGTGAGGGCAGGGAATGCCCCTCCTCCTCATCCGTACCCTCTCCTCCTCCTCATCCCTCCTCCTACCCCTTTTCCTTCTCCTCCCCCTTCTCCCTCCTACTTCTCCTCCTTCTCCTCCCTCCTACTCAAACTGTATCCCCCTCCTCCTCCCTCCCCCTCCCCCTCTCCTCCCTCTTCCCCCTCCTCCTCCCCGCGCGTTGCATCAAGGGACGTTTCCCATAATGCAACGCGTGACGGGAGGTCACGTGACGTCATGTGACCCTCGTGACGTCACGAGTCCCGCGCGTTGCATTATGGGACATTTTCCAGAATGCACCGCGCGATTACGCCGACGGCGACGCTGACTGCGACGGCGACACCGACGCCGCTCAAGCCGGAAACGGGCGCCTAGAACAACGCTTTAAAAATGAATGACGTTTACAATTCTGTGTAATGCGAAATTAGAGCGCAGCTTTTGAGGAGGAGAAGGGGAGGGTATGCCTCTACTCCGCCTCCTCTCCTCTTTTCCTCCTCCCCTCCCAATTAGCGGGAAATTTAGCGATAATTTTCAGACTAAATTTAGCGGGTTAAGTTTCCCCGCTAAATTTAGAGGGTAAATTGACGTCACGTGACCTCAGCACCCAATTCAGTTTCCCCACTAAATTTAGAGGGAAACTGTGACGTCCCATAATGCAACACGCGCAGTTACGCCGACGCCGACGGCGACAGCGACGCCAACGCCGCTCAACCGGGAAATGGGCGCTCAAGAGCTGCGCTTTAAACGAAGACACAGCCCAAAAAGCTGGCGGGATAAGGAGGTCAAAGCAGTCATATTGCGGCGGCAAGAGGAATCTATTGAGCATAGTTGAGCAGACAATTAGAGCCTTATCAGTGGAAGCGGAATCAAAATGGGAGAACTTCCAAGAGCGGAAAATGGAAACATAAGCTTTAATAGAGACCAAAATTGTGAGAGCAGGAGTGCAGTGAATGATGAAAATGAATAAAAAAAAGATAATATAATGGCCAGTTGGGCTATTTGGTATGCGTTTTTCATCGTTAACAAAATTAGGAATGCGGCCAACACGTTTTGGAAACACATTAAAGCGCAAGGAAGAAAGACAGAGTTACCAACACTTACTGACCAGCCAGGAGGGAGAACGGTAGGGGGTAAAGGTATGGTGATATATCAGGCGGATAATGAAAGAGGCTTTCTTCCAGCTTGGGCATAGGGGGACAGTGGATACCGCTGACAGCAGCAGTGTAGAAAAGGAGCAGTATTGTACGATCGAAAGATAATGGAATAAGGCAAAATTTAGGTTCCAGTGGGTACAGCTACAGGCCCAGACAACATACCAATGTAACTCATTAGGACACTGGGAAACAAGCAGATTAACGTTGCGGCATGTGGTTAATCAAATAATCATGGGAGGAGAGGTACCAAATGATTGGAAACTAAGTGAAATGATGCTAATATATGATGGCAGAGGAAACAAAGACAACATTTGGGTATAACGTCCAATAACGGTTACTTCAGTTATATAAAGATTACCTATGCAGATAGTAAAGCGGAGAATGGAAGAATGGGCAGAAGATATGTAAATTCTAGATTAGCTCTAAAATGGATTCCGAAGAGATAGAAGACTGAAAGATAACTTATTCGTCGACTCACAATGTATAGAAATAGCAATGACAAACCAAACTCCTTTCTGGTTGGCTCTTTTGGACATGAAGGGAACTTACGATAATGTTAGTTAGGAAACACTCCGGGGTCTTTTGAAAGTATAACTTGTTTGCTAATTTGGTTAGGTTTCTTCAGCAGGTGTACACAAACAAAAAGGTGGTTATAAAATGGGAAGCAGAAGTTACACAGCACGCAGCAATAAAAAGAGGGCTAAGTCATGACTGTCCACTGCCACCTCCCCGCTTCATGATATATCTCAGTGAAATGGGAAATAAATTAAACCAGAGCAACTTAGGTTTTGATGTGAGTTATATGGAAGGAGAGAGAAATGTAATACACGTAATACCAGGACTGATCTATCCAGTCGACATAGTACTTATGTTAGATAACCAGGACACGTTGCAGGAAGTAGCGGGAATATGTAGAGACGAAGGGGACACCTTGAGCATGAGTTTTAGTAGTGACAAGTCTGGAGTAATTGTGTTTAACGACGAAAAGAGGGAAACCCTGAGGATACTACACATTGTAATAGACTATGGAGGAAAATTCGAATATCTGGGAGTCTGGCCCAACAAGGGAAGTATATATCTAGAGTGACATGAAAAGAATATAATTACAAAATGAGAAATAAATTCATATCTTATGAAGCTCAAGGCACTATGAACTATAATAGACATGAAGTTCTCATGGGTATATAGAAAGGAGCAGTGGTACCAGCACTGCTCTTTCGTAATCGGGTACTGTGCATAAAATCTGAGGTTCATTCAGTAGTTAAAATTCTACGAAGAAGCGTAGGCAGGATTGGCACTGGGAGCACATGGGAAGACCCCAAATGAGATAGTAAAGCGCAGGCAATTAGTAAGCTAAAAGTTTTACAACAGGTTGTCCGAAATGAATGATACGCGGTGGGCACGGAAGGTATTAAGATATTTATTCATAAAAGGCTTGAACACAAACTGGACAAACCGAAAGCGAAAACTTATATTAAAATGCCTACAAACTAGGGATGGGGCTAAGCATGCTACTTCACCGAAAAAGGGAGTGAAAGTGTCAGAAAGAAAAAAAATGAGACGCTTACAACTTTATGTAATGCTGAATTAGAGCGCAGCACTTGAAGAGGAGGAGAGGAGGTTACGGAGAGGAGGGTATGCCCGTCTCCTGCTCCGTAACCTCTCCTCCCCCTTCTCTCCTTCTTTTCACTCCTCCCCTCCTCCTCTTCCACCCCGTCCCCCCTCCCCCTCCCTCCCCTACACTTAGTGACGACACGTGAGACATCATTATGGGAAACGTCCCATAATGCAACGCGCGGCTCACGAGTGACCCGCGCGTTGCATCATGGGACATTTTCTATAATGACAGGCGAGACCTTCGTGACGTCTCGTGACCCTCGTGACGTCACACGTGACGTCACGTGTGACGTTATTATGGAAAAGGTCCCATAATGCAACGCGCGGTTACGCCGACGGCGACGGCGACGCCGCTCAAGCCGGAAACGCGCGCCTAAGAGCTGCGCTTTAAAATGTCGGATGTAAGAATGCGGAAAAAATCAGCTCTAGCAATGTACAGGACACTGGAAACACGACATAAGAAAGGAAAATGTGTTTCACATTTTACTGGAAAGTTATTTACTGTTTGAGGCGAGAACGGGTGTTTTGAGGAGAAAGGACGTATAGCGCTAAATTTCAGGAGGTAGGCACATGATGTGCTTCTTGCCATAACGAGAGCGAGACATGTTTTCTTGCTTGAGCCGTTTTTAATAAAACTTCAGTTGATAGTCAGCGCTGGTCCTGTGCTCTACTCTCGTTGTCCTCATCTTTTTTGCGCGCTGTTCTTAATTTTTTTAAGTCATGAACCAAGTCTCCTGCATCGCTACCTTAATTGAGACAATATAGCACTTGGTTTTAATGTGCAAGGGGCTTTACCCTGACCTCCCTGAGGGGGTAACGAATTTGGCCGGGGCCCTGTTTTTTGGAGGTGACGATGGAAAGACGGAAGAGAAAACGGCTACAATCGCAAAGAGGTAATTAGAAGAGTGGTGTAACTTATCTAGAGAAAATTGAAGGATGTATTACAACTAACTATAGCAAAGGGGGGGGGGGGGGGGACAGGCGAGACCGAGGCAAATAGGAACTCCTCGCGTGACTTCGGCCCAAAGTCTGAACCTTGTCCCCCAGTGGGTGCGGTGCTGGTGTAACCCCGACAAGGTTTGTACAGAGGAAATTTGGCGACTCCCTCGCAAAAAAAAAAAAAAAGTTGGAGTGATTTTTTTTTTTGAGGGCGCAGCTTTTAGGCGCTTCGTTCCGGCTTGAGTGGTGTCACCGTCGGCGTAACCGCGCGTTGTTTTTGGGATGTTTCCCATAATGACATCACAGGTGACGTCACGCCACAGGTGTAACGAGTGACGTCACGAGGGCCACGGGGAAGAGGGTGTAGGAGCGGAAGAATCTCCCCCAAATTTAGCGAAACAATTACCCCTATAAATTTAGTGCGAAAACTTCCCCGCTAAATTTAGCTGGAAAATGTGCCCGCTTCATAACCATTCCCCTCTAAAATTAACAAAACATTTTCACCGCTAAATTTAGCGAAAAAATTCCCCGCCCGGAAAAATATCCGCGCTAAATTTAGTAGGAGAATTTCCCCGTTATATTCATCGCAAATAGATTCCCGCTAACTTTAGCGGGGAACACAGCAAAAAAAATTCTCGCAAAATTTAGCATACACATTTTTTCGCTAAATTTACCTAAAAAATTCTTCGCATGGCGAAAAAATATTCAGGCTAAATTGAGTGGAAAAATGATTCCTAAATTGAGCGGAAAAAATTTCGCACTAAATTTGGCGGGGAAAGTCTCCGCTAATTTTTGTGGAATCGCCCGCTAAATTTAGCCTAAATATTTTCCAGCTAAATTCAGCGGAAATGTTTTCCCGCTAAATTTAGCCCAAAAATTGCCGGCTAAATTTTGCAGATAATTTTTTTTCGACAAATGTAGCGGAAAATGTACCGAAACTTTCCCTCTAAATGGTAAGGGAGCACGATAGGAGGAGGGGAGGAGGCGGAGGAGGGGCATAGTCTCCCCTCTGAGCCCTTCCCTCCTTCCCGTCAAGAGCTGCGCTCTAATTCTGCATTACAGGGAGTAGCAAACGTCTTTCATTTTTTCTTACCAGATCTTTCAAAGGTCATCCTGGTGAAATCTCACACTGGCTGGTAACAGTTAGGGGGAGAAAATCGACTTAGAGGGGCAGAAGGAATCACATGTTTGTTTTGTTAGACTTAGGCTAGTTGGCACCAGCTACCGCCCGTTAAAAAGGGTATAGCCATAAACATCCATCCCTGCATCCATCCATAAGGGGGGGGGGGGGGAGGGGGGCGGAGGTGGTGGGGCGGGGGGAGGGGGGGGGGAGGTGAGGCGTGCCCATACATTTCAGAAATGTATAATAAAACAATTTCGGCGAAAGGATATCGTCCTTCTTCACTAGTATCAGCCCTCCCCCTATCCTCTCTCTCCCGAACATTTTCTACGGCACTTTCTGACCCCTATTTTGCGTGTATGTCTATGTGCGTGTTGGTCGTACCCCTTTTTATTTTCCTTCCCCGGTTTTTTCTCCGCAACCCCCTTCAGCCTCTCCTCTTTAAAAACTACCCGTGTCACTACACACACCGCCTCTTGGTCACCCATGAAGCGTTGTTGATAGTGGAGGAAGATTAGCGTTCAAACCCGCGTAAACCGCGCTCGGCTCCACAATATAACGAAGTTCAATCTATGCCTCGATATCAAAGCGAAGATTTTGGCGTCCTATAACTCCTTCCCAAAGTTTTGAAAAGTCACATTGTCGTAAACGATAACTTCCGCAAACGACGATCTTGCGACGATATAGTTGAGAGTATCCAGAGCCCTCAAGGGACATTCTAGACAAGATTGACTCAAACGCGGCGTAGGGATGTAGAGACACGCAGGCGCGACGTCAACAGTTCAGCCGTGCAATCTTCTGGTCCTACGTACGGTATTACTCGCGCGCGCTCCGACGAGTCTCGCTGCGACATTATGTTTCACAATCTCGCTGAAATTTGAGCACCGAGAGAGTTTAGATAATGGAAATCTGGTCCCGCGTTACGCCATCGTTGCGTGGGTCCAAACAGCAGGCTCTGCAAGCGTCGGCTCCAACTGTTCATTTGACGAGTTTAACGACCCTAATGTCCGCCGAGCCAGATAAGTAGATTGTGAAGATGGCACGCGTTTACACCTCGCACTCTTCCAAAAAGGTACGCTCAAATTACAATTCAACGCGTGTATGTCGCGCACTGTAATTCAAATATGACATGTGCCACTGCGAGGCTCTGTTTTGATCACTTTACACTGATTGAACTCAAGGATTCTGCTCAAAATACGACGTAGAAGTTCAGAAATAAACAAATAAGCTCATTATGGTGGTTACATTTCAAAGTAGGGTACGCGTTCTTTCATAAACGTTTACCACCTTATTGCATCTTTAAACACGTACTTCAAACAACTGGAACTTTATTTATTAAACTGACACAAATAATATTTTGTATCAATTTCAATCTTATGTGCATAATATGTTTCGGTGACTTGATTGATGTATCATTTAAGGCAGTAATGCTTTCCTTTACCCTGTTTTAGGCTCTATGTATATTGATGATTTTTTATTAAAGCAAATATTTCTCGCAGTCATGTTTCCGCCTAATGATAGAACTGGCCCAAACAGTTTTTTTGTTGAATATTAATGCGTTAACGCTAATACTTATATGACAAAGAATATCTAACTGCCGTCCATCTCCGGTGAAGACAGTGGAAAGGGAAGCGCACAGCGCAGAGAGAAGGAGAGTAGTGAAGAACAAAGGCGAGAGGAAGGCGACGTCACGGGGCGGAAGCCAATGCGCGCGCGGGAAACTGGTGAGCAGAGAAAGAAGCGTCAGGCAGCGGATACCGCTGCTAAGCTCGTGCAAGGCGGGCGAAAAAGACAGAGGAGCAGCGCCTAGCTGGGCTGGCCGAAATGCCGTGCAAGAAGCGGAAAGCCGACGCGGGCCTGTGTGCGACAAAGTTGACTGCTAAGCGGGCTCGGCCAGCCCGCTTCGCATGAATAAAATATAGGAAAACGCATTGTTGGATCCTCAAGGAACGCATTAGCATGACCCTTGGAAAACGCCACACACGTCCCCCTTTGGAAAACGCTGACACGTACTCCGTAACAAAGCCCAAAAGAAAATAGATGAAGCGAAAACATTCCCAACAATCAAGGACATGATCCACTTGTGGCATCAATCTCCATACGCCGGTACCCTGCAAAACATTTAATCGAAAAAATTTATTCTCTCGCCATAAAATAGAAATGAGGGCAAAGTTATCAAAGCGCCTTCAGACCTAGGTTATTGATGCAACAATACTAAAAAAAAACCTAGCTGGTGGTGATTCATGGTAATAAAATACGAGACTCACAAACACAGAAGGTGAAGAACACGACACAACGTCTCAACATTGTATTGTGTTCGTCCCCTTCTGTGTTCCTGAGTCTCGTGTTGTTGATGGGCGTTAACGTCGCCTCTACACGAAGGAAGGGGCTCAAAAAAAAGTGGCAGGCGGTTCCAAATGCGATTGAAATTTAGCTCAATTTGTGTGGAAAATCTCGAAAAAGAGAAGAACTTTCAGTATTACATTAACCTAGGCAGACCCCTAAAAAATGTAAGCGTTGATTTAGGAGGCCGGTTCTAGGCGCGACTCGTTTAGCCAGGTATATTCCCGGTAGTGCCATTCAGAAAAGTCCCTGAACGAACTGTGAGCGACATATCTCTACGATTAACGAAAAAATTGTCAAGGTGCAGGCGAGCTGGTGTATGTTGATCATGATGTTTTAAAATCCTGACACTGGGAAGGAAAAATGAAGAAAAATTGTAAGACAGAAAAAAGGGGACAGGACAAACGTCTCAAACTCAGCTGAGTTTGAGACGTTTGTCCTGTCCCCTTTTTTCTGTCTTACAATTTTTCTTCCTTTTTCCTTCCCAGTCTCAGGATTTTAAAACATCATGATGTCTCTACGAGCCGCACCAAGCTACCGTACAGAGGGTTATAAGCGAGGTTTATGGCTCCTCACACTGTCTGCGGTGTGGCGCAGCGGGGATTCTTCTTCTGCGCCGCCACAAGACCGTCGCAGGATGACGAGCTCTGATGGAGTGGCGATAGCGGCCCTTACTTGCCGTGGTTCTTTTGTCGATGGCGCAGCTGCTGCCGACGAGTATAAGGTGGTGCTACTGCGGATGCCAAACGGGACGACGGTTTTTAAGTATTTTCTTCTGCACGGCGACCCGAAGAGGCGTGTCTATCGTATCGAGGACTTCAGGACCGCGCTTGAACTGTGTGATGTTTTGAACAATATATTTTCATTGCGCTTTCAAAATGTAAGTGAGGGGCTTTCCGAATGAACTACGTGTGGATGGCAATGCTGCGGAAGCCGGGGGCAAAGCAGCGCCCCGTCGAGGCCAAGGAGCTCATGGTAAAGAAGTTACTGTGCATGTTCATCGACCCAAGTTGCTCTAAGGTACGTGTCTGTGTCCATTGGGTGCCATCACACGTGCCGGACGACGCTGTTCGGAAAACTTTTAAGCCTTTCGGCAAGGTAATCAAGGTCAGTACAGAGAAGTGGCGCGTCGAGGGATTCGAAGGAATCGAATCGACCACGCGCATCATACGCATGACGCTCTTAGAGCGGCGTGACAACTAACGGGATGCCTCACCAAATACGCTTCCAGGGCTTCAACGACCTCATCGTAATTCCATGAGGCGAGCCGGTCTGCTTGAGCTGTAAGCCGGACCGGGCACATATGGCGCGACTCTCGTGTGCCGAGGAGCTCCAAATGCTTCCGTTACGTACACGACAAAAAAGAATGCGTGAAGACCCACGCACGCGCTACCGGAGCACCGATTGCGCAAGAGGTCACACCGCATACTACGGATATGGAGGACGCGGAGTTTGCGGTACGTGGTTTGGAGCTTAGGGCACCTGCCGGGTTCGCGGGCAAGACAGTGGTCTTCGGCTCAAAGGGTGGCTACAAGTCGGCGTTTTTAACCACTTTGACGCACGCGCTCAACCTACCTGTGTTGAGGCGTAAAATCTGAACTTCGAAGCGCCAGCCTTTGGTCGCTCCCCACCAAGCGAGGAAGCGCCACTCGAGGTTCCGAGCGCCACGAAGGAAACCAGCGAATCCATTGAGCGCGGGCTCGACGACCCTGGGTCCTCTAGGGGTGGTGTGACCCCTAAGCCTAAGCAAGGGAAATACGAGAGCTAAAAAAAGGCGGTTCGTGCCCCCGCCCTCCACCCCTCCCTGTGTCCAGACTCGACGCGAGTCCGAGAAAGGCGGTCACAGCCTGGTCTAAGATACTTTTCACGGACGCTAAAGCAAGTGCCCCACTTAGCACGGCATGATTTATACGTTCCTACCAGTTTTCATAGTGGCATCGTGAAATGTTTGAGGTTTCAGCGCGCGAAAAAAACAATATCGAGTACAGCGTTAGCCGGCTAATGAGAAACTCGATTTCTTCGCAGTGCAGGTAACAAAGATGCCTGACGAGGAACAGGTAGCTTGCGTGCTACTTCCTCTTTTTTTTTTCCGTACGAAGTCTGTGTTACCCACGCTGTAAGCCTTTCAGCTGGGTGTTTGTTTATTAGAAAGTCGTTGTAATTTGTCGGAATTATCTGTCATCACTGATATGAAATGACCTTTTATTTTGTGTGATTTTATTTTATTTTCAGCATTTCACTGGCGGCTCATATTCGTGTATGCCCCCAGTACAATGAAATACCGGGTTTCTTTTCCCTTTTTTTTTTGGCTTCCGCCTTTTCCCGGATTGTGATAAAACATTGGTAGTGCTGGGCGATTTCAACTGTGTTGTTAGAGCTATGTGTACGACGCCATGCAGACAGCGCAACGATAGAGGCGAGGCACCGTTAGGGGAATTAATTTTAGATTTTGATATGATAGATGCTGGAACCGTCAAGTATGGAACGTGCCGTATTCAGTTTACGCATTTTCAGTGGGTATTGCACGCGCGCTTAGACAGGATTTACATTTCAGCTTCTGATGCAACTATGCTAAAGAATTATCGTGTCGAAAAGCGCTGTTATGTCCACTTAATGGCCTTGCCAGACCCATGCGCTTTATAATTTAAATATGTTAAACCAGTGGTTCTCAAATGGGGGTCCGCGGACCCTTTGGGGTCCGCGAAGGTATTCTAGGGGTCTGCAAAGCCCAGCCTCATTAGTCAAATGTGGCAATAAAAGGTATTTTCTTACACTGAGAAGAAACGTTCCAATTTTCGGGTGAGTTTTCTCGTGTATATGTCAATAAGAGACGTCTTCTTCACACTAGCGCTTAGTTATATCCATTTATTAAATCACCATCATAATTAACCTATACCTTCCCTCCCCCTCCCCACGAACGGGGTCCTCCATCATCTCCGCCGATCTGCAAGGGGTCCGCGAAACATCACTGACTGAGAACCACTGTAATAAACCAACTGGAACACCTCACTATTTTTGTAAATTATTGTGTCGCTCCAGTTTTACAACAACGCTCTATATAACTCGTTGGTCAAATTTTTTTGTGTCTGCGTCCTCAAGAACAAAAAGAAAAACAGCGATTGAAGCGAAAAGTGCATACCTTACACATACAACCCTGTTGGAAAATCTTGATGGCGGAAATATTTTGAAAAAAGCCTCATACATGCGTAACCGTAATATGGGACATCCTATTAAACCAAAAAGGCGGCTCCAACATAGTGGATTAAGGCGGAACGTGTCGGAATCATACAAGCGTGTCGTATTATGGGACATCCTATACCAGTGGAGGGGAATATGGCGGAACCATTTAGGCGCACAGAACCATGCGGTCGGACGGAATCATACAAGCATAACGTAATATGGGACATCCTATACCAACAAAAACGTGATACCAGCATGGTGGAGCCATATGGCTTCGCCATGCTGGTATCGCCTTTTCACTGTTATACAGGACAATTTTTTTTAAGCTTTACATATTTGTTTAAAAAGGTTGTGAAAGCTACACTTCTGTGGTTGTTAGTTATACGGCCAGAGCTACGTAGTATAGGGGCCTAATCGTAATGATCAGTCGGAGAATTAAATGCAATTTGTTAATTAAATTTTTAATTACTGAAAATGAACACATGGTTTCAATTAGAAACTTGCTGAGAGTCATCGAAAACCACTAAATCAACTCTTTTTAGAAGGATTAAACGCAGGGGTAGCATTTTACGCGTTCCGTAAAAACGCTTTATTTGGATCCGTTTCTAGGTTTCGGTTTCTTATCGGAGCGCATCTCTGCGCCCACGGTCCTGTTCCCCATGGGTATAGTCGCGCAACGCACTTGCGCCCATCCTACGAGGGAGGCGAGGAGTTGGCTTCGCACTGCAGCCACTGGTCAGCAGTATAGCAGGTGCAAAGATGCGCTCTGATAAGAAACCGAAGTCTGGAAACGCGTCCAAATTAAGCCTTTTTTTTAGAACGCCGTCAAATGCTGCTCCCGTATTATATATTCACGAAAAGGGTTGATTTAGTGTTTTTTGATGAGCTTGGCAACTTTCTAATTGGAATTATTGGTCGATTTTCACTAATTAAAATTTAAACTACATATTATACTTAAAGGGAAGCTAGAGTGGTTTTGTATTTGAGGAAACACATTTAAATCTTCTTCATTTGACCTCCAGAATCTCTAATATTAAAATTATTTGGTAATTTGGTGAATCGAGGCTGCATAGAATCATTTCTAAAGTATCACTGGAGGCACTCTTTGCAGGAGAGTGACGTCACAAAACGAGTTTTCGAAATATCTGCTCACGCATCTTCAACGCCAATCAAAGCTATGCACGCACACGCTATTTTTAAAAAGGGGAAAAAAGATGTCACGACTGGTGCCAGTGCGGGAGAATGCACCTAGAAAGGTTGCGATTGGACGCGCGGCCCTCAAGCGACACATGCTTGGCAGCTGAAAAATCCTCTTACGACGTCACTACTTTTTGGATGTTTTTTTGTGTGTGTTTTCTCACGTTTAGTTATATCTTTGGAGAAAATGAACTTGATATTCAGATTCATGCGATAAAACTACGCTAGAATCGACCTCCATCTAGTTTTCGGAAAGAAGTCTGGCACTTCTCTTTAATAAGCCGACTCATAATTACAATTAGCCCTTTATACTATGCCCCCCCCCCCCCCCCCCCCCGCCCGGCCATATAGCTCACGTGCAGACCGCGTAAGTGTAGCTTTTACGGCTTTTTTAAAGAAATCTCTAAAGCATACCAAAAAACACCCTGTAGAATGCCCTCTAATACAATACGATTGTATGGTTCCTTCCCCGCTTGCATCGTTCAAGAAAGACTTGCGGACATCGAGCGTTTCATTGGAACGCTGGATGTCCACGAGTCACTACATCAGCGAGTGGTTTCAAACAAGCATGATGTTTGCACACCAATAAGCTCTTGTTCGAAGTCCTCGAGGAGCACTAACAGCAAATCCGTAATGTAGTGACGTGGTAAACTTGGCTGCAATTATTTATTTCTAGAAGAATTGCATGCAGCAAAGCTTAACTTTGCTCAAAAGATGATCATTATAAATTCAATACTGAACAAAGGGGTCCCTTGAGCTGTTAGACAAAACTCCCGCTCTTTCCGCTCAGGAGTTCCCAACTTGTGCGTAGAGGATCAGCCCAACCCAGATTTGTGCTGCGAGCGCACCTGCGGTATGAAAATTGAATAAACGTGAGATGAAAAATGAAAGACGTTTACAATTCTCTGTACTACGAAATTAGAGTCCAGCTCTTGAGGAGGAGGGGGGGAGAATATCCCCCCTCCCCCTCCCCTCCTCCTCTTCTGCTCCCTTCCATTTAGCAAGAAATGTCCCTAAATTTAGCGAGAAAATTTCCCCCTAAATTTAGCAGGTTAAGGTTCCCCACTATATTTAGCGGGGAAATTTATGTCATGTGACCTCAACACCAATTCAGTTGTCCCGCTAAATGTAGCGGGGAAAATGACGTCGCATGACCGTGTCACGTCACCCATAAACAAATTCAGTTTCTCAGCTAGACTTAGCGGAAACATTAACGTCGCATGACCTCAACATTAATTCAATTTCCTGCCAAGTTTAGTGGGGCGGTTATGCCGACAGCGAAGCTGCGAAGCACGGAAACGGGTGCCTAAGGGCTGCGGTCTAAAAAACTAAATGCCTCACATGAAATAAATGAAAAATTAGAGATAAGACAAAGAAAAGAGAATCTAAGGTACCGTTCTAAGATCATTCCTTTTGTCCGTTCCCAAATGTTTTGATTTCAAGAAATGTTTATTTCTTTACTCATACCCAGAGAACCCCTTCCAGTTTCAGCATGAATGCAATAAATCAATGCAGACTAGACCTTGTTAACTATAATGCACATGAAAATGAATGTTTGCCACATAGTCATGTACGAGTCGGTGGCTCAGATCTCTAAATACATTTGCAGTGAGGAACGTTCTTGAATAAAGCTTCTAGGTTTTGAATTTGACAGTTTAAACATCCATAAGGAACACAGTATGCCACCGAGTTTTTTGTGACACATCAGAAACGGCGCAGCACTGTCATCCTGGCATAACCAACAAGAGTTTGCATTTTTTTTTAGCATGGCATGTGCTATTCTGCTGCCCATACAGCCCCTTTAACATAATGTCCTTTGTAGAGCTTTTTATTGGTTCTTACATACCTCGCACGACAGATTCAGTACCTTGAACTCTCACTCGGCATCAACACTTTTATATATTGATGAAATAGGGAAGGACAAGATGTATGCGCTTGAGTACTGCTCACAAGCACATATGTGTAGAAAAGTACTGTCGAAAAATCTAATGTCGAAATAAAAGTATTAGGTAGAATGTGGATACAATTATGGATATGGTCATAAATACAGTTAGCACATTCAATATGAAGAATATGTGTTAGACGCACACTCAAAGAAACCTGTTGCATCTATATTCATGCAAATTACTTCAGAGAACCAAGCGCTACAGTCTCGAGAGGGAGTTCGGTGAATGATTCTATCAAAAATGAGTGTAGACGGAAAGAGCAGTTTGATCTGCGACAATGAGCGTTACATAAGCAGGTGAGTATGCCATTGTTACTGTTACAGTGCCGTCTGTTTCAAACTGTCAGCCGCGTCATTCGGTGAGTTCACTCCGTACATTACAGGGTTTGGCTCTCTCGAATGCTTTGCGAGAAAGCTGATGAACTGGATATATCTATTGTAGTTCTAGAAAAACAATTTCCAGAATCTTATCTCAGCATCGTAAAGAATATAAAAAGTTTCAAAAGACAAGCTTACTGCAAGAGTTCAATAAAATAGTTTGTTTTGCGAAACCATCTTGCCGTTGTAAACATATAAAGTTCCCCTAGGTAGAGCTAGTCATTACGGATGACTGTGCCCACTGCACCACATAAAAATTCAATTTGCGACCTACTATATTTAATGGCTCAACCAACTCTGAATAAGCGGAACACTTGACATTAAAGATTGGTCTCACCATGCCTCTCTACAAACATCCACATAATAGTTTGCATGAACCTTTGTATATCAAGAAAACATTTGGTGCGAGCTGTTTAAAACAACGCATTTAACACTAAAAGAAAGCCTGTAGTGAGCCACAACTTCAGCAGTTTTCACTTCATTATGAAGAGCAATTACACATTTGTGAACCTTGAATATAGACCTGCAGTGAATTGTTTTCTTAAGTTGAACGTGCTATGGTCTGTTCACTATGTATACCTTTGCAAAGCTGACAATGTGCAAGTTCCTGTTTTTTTTTTATATTTCACATCTCCCAACTGCTGGGCGCGATAGGTACATAAGATTGATGACACTAACGTAACACAGTGAATATTTAAAAAAACTTATTTGGGTATAGCACGAGCGAAGCCATCTCCGGGAAGTTATTTTTGTGACACCGTCGAACTTACATCAGCGGGCTTTGAGGTTCACATGTTAATCATGTCTGCAGACTCCTTTTTGTAATTAGAACTCCATCAAACCCAAGATTTGAATATGTCTTTTGCATTTTAGGCTTACTAATGCCTTTGCTGTTTCACTGAAGGAACAGGTAAAAAGAATGCTAATTTCGAGTGACATACCTAACACCTGTAGGCACAAGGACTCCCCTTTCGTGACGCTAATCAAGTCACAGGCAGGGAGATACTGCGATGCTCTTGTTGCTGGGATTACCTCCCCCCCGGGTCCTGGCCAGACGACCGAAGAAGATTGAGTCCGAGCTTGTGGCCACTAGGATCTCCAGACCTTGAGGCACCCAGGTAGCTGGAAAAAATAAAGAAATCACAATCCAGTACTCGGCAGAGATACATTACAATGAATGGCATATTCTTTCGTGATCAGAACATAGATCCTTTTATTTCTATACTTTGTACTTGTACTTACAAAAAAAATTGCTCCTTTACTACCACAGCCATAGTCTCCCCCGAGGACAAGGCCATGTAGGCCTTGAAATTCTGGGTACCTAATTAAGGCAAATGATTAAACGCATGCGTTTAACCCTCTTTCGCCCCAACCTGAAAGATTTCTGTCGAATATTCACATTCAATTGTAAAGACTACAAAAACAAAACTACTACAGCAATGCAGAGCCGTATACTGGGAGCGTTTGGCCAGTGGGTGTGGCGACGAAGGCGCTGGAGAGGCGGGAAGGGAGGAGAGCGCCGAAGGAGCGAGAGAGAAAGAAGGCAGCAAAGAGGAGACGACCGCCATTTTGACGCAACGCTGTCGGCGCGGAGCACTGTTGAGGCTACGCGTTGTCTGCTATGGGCTTATTTCTTTTTCGCCTGACTCAAAGTTTTCGTTCGAACGTGGAAGAACCAATTCGTTAGCTTTTAAAGCCACCTAGGAATAACATTATATCATTTTGTTGTAAAAGCGTGCCAAATAAAAGTAGAGGACCGAAATGTGTATGTCAATCCCATGCATTCCGCCGGGCGAATAAATGAAAATGGCTGCCCTCCCCCCTCAGCTGGCAACAGTCGAGAGTTTACGCGCATGCGCTCACGCCTCTCGCTCTGCGCCGCGAGCTGATTGGCTCACTCGGGAGGGGGATGTTACGGCAGCAAAATCCTAGACTGGCCAAACACTCCCCATATATGGCTCTGCTGGAATGGAAAGATTTTTCTACCCTGATGCTCAACGAGTGTCGATGGGGATACCAGTTCATACACTAACTGAGAATGAGGGTGGAGTGTACCAGCAGAGGGCAGTCGTCTGCATAGAAAGATTTCAGTTGGCCCACCAAGAGGCTAACTGGTAAATATGGGTACTACTCTGAGCAAAATGCCAAAAAAGTGCCGATCTCGACTTAGCACTAACAGCAGCACACAGTATCTATTATACTGACTAAAGGGTACTCAAACTAAATATACTTCCCGGCTTGCTTTTTAGGAAAATCTCTAAATTTACAAGAACTATTAAGACAAATGCTAAACAAAAAGCAATGGCAAAATCAAGAATTGAATTTGCCTGCTCTCCAGTAGCACGACATCTATGGCAGGCAGATCTGCAGAATGAGCAAGCAGTCTAAAAAACAGGGTATGTCCTATGTATCTTCTTTTTTTCGTGCTGCAGAGCAAGTGCTGAAAGGAAGTTTCACGGCATCCATTTTTCACAACCAAATTTCTTCCAATCAGTTGAGAACAAGTTTGAGCAGTGACCTTGTCCTTGCCATTGGCATAACGCTTTAGTGTTACCCGTGGAGACTAAAAAAAATTGTAAATAAAAACAAGGAAGACCTACTTTCATAAAAAAAAATCTGTAACTTTAGCAAAGAAAAGTTATCTTGACACAAATATGTGGGATACAGTTTTACAGCGTCTATTCGTGTGCTTAACCAATGTTGAGGCAAATCGGCGGCACCGAAAAGAAAACGCCCGAGTACCATTGAGGGAAAGACAGAAAGGATGCATACCCACAAAAAACAAAATTTAGAATGACCACGGGCAGGAAAGTCTGGTGAGGCTCTCGGAGTGACTCCCTGCAATGGGCATGCGCAAACCACAGACCAAGATCGGTCAGAGCATGCAGTCACAAGGTGCTTCATACGATGAAGTTGCAGAAACAGCTGCAGTTGGAAGCAAAGTGCATTTCATTTCTCTGCAGAACGGAGAGGTTAATAGATAGCATGCATTCACTAGGTGATACAGTCATGAATGCATCGACTTTTCAATGCAGCACTATATCACCGAGTCGTTAACCGTGCCGGGCAACACTAAAAACCGGAAGTATTATTCCCAACTATCTCGGCTTAAAGTTAACCACGGCAGAAGCTTCAAGCCATCCTTGCAAATTCAGTGCAGAAAGCAAGCCATGTGACCTTGTAGTTGGACTCCATGGTACGTCGAGCTTATAATCATGTATCACGCTGTTTTTGCTGCAATGGCTTGTAGTGCCAAAAGTGGTCCACCTTAAAGAGATACAAAGTATAGACTTTGTAAGTGGGGCCCTGGCCTAGCCTTCACCTACATTGCGAGATAGGACGTTCCAACCGGGATGCTTGCTGCCTGTAACCACACGACCAGCTTGTGCCTAGCGATTGTTCGAGCGGATTATATGTCCCTACTGATATATTAACTAAATGCAAAACAATTACCTGGCAGGCATTATATTTTTAAACAGGCTGGGTCGACTCCACATTTAGTCGAAGGAGTCGATGTGTAATAGGACAATACGAAGAAAATTATGCGTTAGAATTCCTCTTGCACCCCAAAATGATGTGTTTTTGAAGGTAAGATACACAAGGTAGTTGATTTAGAAAGTGCCTCAGCTGTACAAATGCATATGCACTAAGGGCACTCGCCTAGCCTATTCTCCTCAGCTCTGTCCAGGTTAAGCCGAGTTAGAGTATAGATGTACACGCTTACTGACAGAATGAGAAAGGCAGGGAGAAGTCTTAGCTGTTCTGCCACCAGCCCCCCTGCTACCTTCGACGACGTTTCAGCGTATCATGTGCCTCGAGTGAGCACGTCCGTTCAAAGCGGGGTGAAAAGTAGAAGCGCGTGCTGGAGGACGCCCAGCCATTCTGTTTTTGTCATCGGCCATACTACATATTTTTAGTACGACATATTTTTAAGTCAGTAAATGTATTGCAAATATGCAGTCCACCTTTGAA
>JABSTQ010005290.1:0-43080 GCA_013358835.2 Ixodes persulcatus
GAAATTTAAAGCACACGAAAATGTCGGTTCTTACGAGTTTGAATGCAGGCGTCTGGTATTCCCAAAATTTATTGGCCGCGATGATGTCATTTGTGATCGATTCACGAAAAATAGGGGCCGCGAACTTAAAGGGTTTCACAGTATTTTAGGACCACGCCTCTTTTTTGACCGTTTTTAATTGGAGAGACTATGTTCTAATTAAAATACTTCGCGGAATAATCCGATTCCCGAAATGCTCTACTGGATTCAAAAAAATAGACCAACCCTGTTATCATATGTGTGGGGTTTGAGTACGCTGAGGGTAAAATCCTAGGTATCTGAGCGCGGCGCCTTTGCCAACATGTTCACACCCCGTGCCCTTTTTGACCGTTTTTGATTGGAGAGATTATGTTCTAATCAAAGTAACTCGCGAAATAATCTGATCCCCGAAATGATCTCCTGGATTCTAAAGATTGACCATTCCTGCTATCATATGTGTGGGGTTTGAGTATGCTGAGGGTTGAAACCTAGGTGCCTGAGCACGTGGGCACCTTTGCCAATATTTTCAGACCACTCCCCCTCTTTGATCACTTTTGCTTGCTGGGGTCGAGCGGCACCACATGCAGCCATCGTTTGATAGCAGCTAATGCATGAGACCCGATGGGAGAAATGGGGAAAACTGCAATTCCTTTAGTAGGTTGTTCTCAACAATAAAACGTCTATCGTGTTTTCCGGGAATGAGAGGTAATATTCTGAAAGCAAATCTCAGAAGTGTTAGAATACCAATATTTGTTTTAAATAAATGCTTTGTGGGAGAAAATATGGTAAGGGTGCAGGCGAGCTGGTGAATGTTACCCATGTTGAATTAACCTGAGACTGGGGTAGAGAAGAAACATCAAAACGTAGAGAGAGAGAGAGAGAGAGAGAGAGAGAGAGAGAGAGAGAGAGAGAGAGAGAACAACTTTATTGAAAATGCCTGCAGAATCGGTTACGCTCCCTTCAAGCAGGGAGGACGAGCTTTCACCGCGACGCGGCCACTACGTCAGTCTCGTGCGTTGTGCTCCTCAAGGTCTTGCTTCCTCGCTACTTCCGCGGATCCGAGAGGGCCGCCGCCCCCCTTTTTGGGGGTGCTGCCCCCCTTCTCCTCGGTTTCGCTCGGTCGCTGCCACCTCTAGAGCTGCCGAGACCTGCTGGACGGCCTTGAGTTGTGTCTCTTGATCGTAGCTCCGCGTTGCAGCTTCTGGCTGCGGCGGGCTTCTCGCTGGCTTCTCGCGGATTTACGCTACAGTCACAAAGGATGTGAGCCGATGTAGCTCTCTCCTTCGCGCACAGTCTACACACGTCACTCGCGTACACACTCGGACACCCGTGCTTAGCTAGCACGGGGGTGAGCAGGGACCCAGTCTGTATATGTCTGTATAACACTGCCTCCTTCCGGGTAAGCCCTGGGTGAGGTGGCGGCATAGTCTGTCTGTTCAGTCTGTACCACTTCACTATTTCGTTGAAGGAGGTCATCTTGTCCTTGGCACTGTACCGCGACCAACACTCTGAGTCGGCCGTGTTTGCAGCTGCGCGGTGTGTTAGTCCTCGCGCGGCCGCGTTGGCCGTCTCGTTGTGGTTCGCGTTCCCGCGTTCCGACACGTCACTGCCCATGTGGGCCGGAAACCACTTGATCACCACAGCACTTTTGCGTCCGATGTCTTAGGCCTTGCGCAGTATGCGCGCGGCCTCACTACATACCCTACCCTTGGCGTAGTTCTTCACTGCCGTTCAAGAGTCAAACAACACTGTAGTTCATCCGGGGTCGGAGATGGCCAAGGCGATGGCCACCTCTTCCGCCCGGTGCGCTTCTCGAGTCCGGACGCTCGCCGCGGTCTTCGTTGCACCCGTCGATGCCCCGACGACCACCGCCGCGTATGCGTCGCTGCTTCCTCGATACTCCGCCGCGTCCACGTAGATGGCGCCTTCTTCTCTGGCGTGGAGGTCCGCGAGAGCCCTGGCCCTCGCCAACCTTCGCTCGTTGTTGTGCTCGGGGTTCACGTTCCTCGGGATCGGGCAGACCCTGAGCTTTCTCTTGATGCTATCCGGTATAGGTACGTTGGTCTGCTGCTTGCCTTCCCTCGGCTCGAGGCCAAGGTCCCGCAGTATCTGTCTTCCGGTTGTCGTTTCAGTGAGACGCTCGAGTTGCGCCGTTCTCTGTGCCTTGGCTATTTCGTCCAGCGTGTTGTGGACTCCCAGCGCTATGAAGGTTTCGGTGCTCGTGCTCCCGAGGAGACCGAGTGCCGCCTTATACGTCTTGAGTATAGTGGCGTCTATCTTATTACGTTAATTTGGCCTCCAGTTGTGGAAGGCGGCCACGTACGTTATGTGGCTAACTGCGAAGGATTGAACGAGCCTAGTCAGGCTCTCCTCCTTCATCCCCGCTCTTCTGTTGGACACCCTCTTTATGAGTCTCATTGCCGCGGCTGCTTTGCCCACGAGCTTGTTCACCGTTTCGCCGTTGACTCGGCTTCGCTCGATGAGCAGCCCGAGAACTCGAATCTTGTCGACCTCCGGTATTTCTTGTCGTCCTGCTGTCTTGACCATGATCTTGGGACGCTCGTACTTGACTTCCATATTCTTTCTTTTCATGCCCACTCCTTTCGGTGGAATCACCAGCAGCTTTGACTTGGCCGGAAAGCAGACGAGTCCAGTCCCGTCCAGCTGCTCTTCGATGGTGTTGACCACTGCTTGCAGCGTTGTCTCGATGTGTACGTCGCTTCCTCCCGGTACCCATAGCGTAACGTCGTCGGCGTAGATGGTTTGCCGGACTCCCGCTACTCTTTCTAGCCGGTTGGCCACCCCGATCATCACGAGGTTGAAGAGTAACAGGGAGATCACCGAGCCCTGCGGGGTTCCGACGCTGCCCAGCTTCTTTTCTTCGAGCTGCAGGTCTCCCGCGCAGATTTTGGTGGTCAGTTCCGTCAGGAAGTCTTTCATGTACTCGTATGTCCTCCTGCCCATGTTTAGCCTGGATACTTGGGCCAGGATAGCCGAGTGCCCTCACTTTATCGAAGGCGCTCCGCAAGTCCAGCCCGAGTATGGCTCTGTTGTCCTTGGTGCCCGTCATATCGTCGATGATCTCGTTCTTCAGTAAGATCATGGCGTCTTGCGTCCCGAGCTTGTTCCGAAACCCGATGATGGAATTTGGGTAGAGCTCCGATTCTTCCAGGTAACGCTGCCACCTGTTCATGAGAACGTGCTCGAGGACCTTTCCCACGCACGAAGTGAGCGAGATCGGCCTGAGGTTCTCTATGTTGGGCGGCCTGCCAGGCTTGGAGATGAGAATCGTCTTGGCTGCTTTCCATTGCTTGGGCAGCCTTCCTTCTTGCCAGCACTTGTTGTAGAAGTTCGTGAGCGTTTCGATGGCCGCTTTGTTGAGGTTCTGGAGCGCTCTGTTGGTCACTCGGTCGGTACCCGCGGCGGCGGACCTGCCATTGAGGTCCTGCAGGGCAACTCTGACTTCCCACGTCTCGATGTCTTGATCTAGCGTCTCGTTCTCGTTGCCTTGGTAATCTGAGTGTCTCTCCGTGGGCGTGGTCGGTAGGTACTTGGCGTCCAAGCGCCGCTTGACCTCGTCCTCCCCATGTTCGCAGATTGCCCTGTGTAGGATCCTGGCCAGGTTGTTGTGTTGGTGGCTCTTGGTCTTGGTGTCGTCAAGGAGGTGCCGCAGCATGTTCCACGTCTTGCCCGTGTGTATCTGTCCGTCGGCTTCGTTGCAGGCCTCGTTCCATTGTTGGGTGCATAGCACCTTGCAGTGGGCCTCGATCTGCCTGTTGAGCTCGGCGATCTACTTCCTTAGACGTAGGTTGGTTCGTTGCTTCTGCCACCTCGCCTTTATGGACTGCTTGGCTTCTATCAGGCGGGCCAGCCGACTGTCCATCTTGTCTATCCATTCGTCCGTCTCCAACTCTTTGGTGGCTCCTTCCGTCGTCTCAACGACGTTAGCCACCCATTGCTTGATGTCCGTAATGTCCAGTTGCACCGCGGGTAGTGCCGTTCGAAAGGCATCCCAGTCCGTAATGCGATGCTTCCTTATGCCGATGTTGCCTTGTCCTTTGAGCGGTACGACGACCTCCACGATGTAGTGATAGCTGCCCAGCTCTTGGCCCGATCCTCCGTCGATTTTGACGAAGGTAAGATCCGGAGTGGTGTCTCTCGTAACCGATGTGCCGATCCTGGTGGGAAAGGTCGGATCCGCGATTAGGTTCAGTCCCACGTCGGTGGCATCTTGCATCAGCTCTCTCCCCTTTACCGTCGTTTTTTGGTGGCCCCAGTCTTGGTTCGGAGCGTTAAAGGGGGGGGTGCAACAATTTTCAGATTAAAAGAATTTGCATCTCGTCATTTTTACGTTGTTTATCGTGTCCCGGAGGATAGAAAAAAACATCTCCTTGACTAAAAATGTCGCGATTCCGCTGCATAATCGCAAAACAAAAGTCGAGTTTTTTCTCCCACCTGCAGCCGCATAGTGGCAGCCGAAGGAATCAGGCCAGAAGATTACGTGACCTCGCTCGGCTCTAAGCTGCAGCATAACGCCCGCTAGTGTCAGCAGAGAGAAGGAAAGGAAGCGTCCTCCCAGAGAGCACACGGGAAGCTACACGGCACTCCGGATGACGTCACTAGGAGTGCGACGAGGTGTGACCCTGAAGACTGGGAGTGAGTTGAGGGGTGCCCGAAATGCCAATCTTTATCTTTTTGTTACACAACAACTAGGACACGCAAGAGAAATCGGTTTTCTGTTCTTTACTTTAAAAGGGTCAGAGGGCAACTTCCACATATTTGTGACCGAAGTGCGGATATTGTTGCACCCCCCTTTAAAGTCTCCGCACACTACGAGCGTATTGCTCCCCGCGACTCTACTCGCCTTGTGGAATAGTGCCTTGAACTTCTGTTGTCCGTGAGACGGATTGCTGTAGACGTTCACCAGGAAAGTGCTCTTCTTCCTCTTCCGGCCCGTGATTACTTCCACCGTGCAGTGTTCGATGGCGCTTCTGCCGATCAGTTCGTGTTCCATGAAGGTGATCCCTTTCCTAACGAAGGTGCAGACCCCTCTGCCCTTGCCCTTGGACGTGTCTCTTTCGCTCGGCGGGCTGTCGTGCGACCGGTAGCCCGGGAGTCTCGGCGTCTCTTCGCTGAGTGTTTCTTGAATCATTATGACGTCTGGTTTTCTCGTTAGTTGCTGCAAGTGTTGCTGCAGCACCGCTCTCTTGCCGGTAAAGCCATTGCAGTTCCAGTGCCAAACCAAGAGGTCACTCACTGGCGGCGTGGTTGCTGCTGTACGTGCTGTTCCGTCCATGATTGCTGCAGTTTGGCGATGACCTGTGCTTCCATACTTTGCATTTGTGCCTGTATGTGCGCCTGCAGCTGTGCTTGCATCTGTGCTATCATGTTCTGGATTGTGCGCTGTACGTTCGTTGTCATCTGCTGAACCGTTTGCTCGAGCGCGGTGAGGCGTTCGTTGGTTACCTTGCTGGTCGCCTCAAGATGGTCGAGTCTGTCGTCCTGTTTTTCGATTCTCTCCGTTATCGTTCGTTCCGTGGCGCCCTCTATGGCTCTCCTCTTGGGAGCCGGTCCCGCCGGTTTCGTGGTTCTCGGGTCCACCTCGACCTCTGGTTCGTCCTCGGTCATCTCTTCTTGTTTCCTCTCTTGTGCGGGCTTCGGCAGCTGCTGCTGCTGTTGCTGCTGTTTTGCAATTAATGTCGTTAGCTTTTCGTTGATTTTCTTGATGGTTGCGTCCTGTTCGGCGATTCTCCGCTTTAGCTTCTCGTTCTCGTCTCTCATGGCTTTCACTACCCAGTTCTGTTCTTGGATCTTCTTCGCGGCGTTTTGCGCCGGTGGTTGTCTCTTCTCTGCCATGTTTACCTTGACTGCGTCGGCCCAGGCGGCTCTCTCCCTCGACTGCGACGGTCTGCGGCGGGTGGCGCTCCTGCCTCTCTTGCTGGGTTTCCCTTTTGCGGCCGCTGTCGCGCTGCTTGATTCCCCGCGGGGTCTCTCGACAGACGGTGCTCGCAGCGGCGGAAAGCTTTCCGGATCCGGTTATTGCTGCATGGCTTCCATCTTGCGTTCCTATTGCCGTTTCTTGGCCACGTACGGCATCTTGTACTTGTTTTTGCATTCCCTCTCGCCCGTTGGATGGCGTCCCCCGCAGAGCCTGCAGTTGGGCTTGCATTCGCGTTCGTGACCCTCACTGGGGTTCGCGATTCCGCAGCCGAAGCACCTCTGGTGTTGGGATTCGGGCATACGTCTCTTCTATGGCCGACCTTGCCGCATTGCTTGCACACGTCAAAGTGCTTGCGGTAAAGCCCGCACCTGACTAATATCGAGCCATACTTGACGTAGTTCGGTACTTTCTGTCCTGGGAACAGTACTATCACCGTGGTTGTATTGCCGATTCTGTGCGCCTCCATCGCTAGGGTGTTGTACGGGTTCACGATGTTTTCGGCTATCTCCTCTGGGGTGTCATCTACGGCTATGCCTCGAATGACTCCTTTGACCGTGCCGTCCGGCGCCGTTCGGTAGGTGCTGAATTCGTGTGTCCTGCCTCTTATGTTAAGGGCTTTGACCTTAGAGTACAGCGTGGCGCGCCTCTCGTCCGGGGTGCTGACCGCAATGATGTTTTGCTGCGCGTTCGTGCAGATGGTGTGTGCTTTGGCTTCTTCCTTCGTTACTCGAGTCGCCGTCATGACGACCGACATGATAATTGAAACCTCCGTTCTCCCTACGTTGAGACCGCCACGAGGTCTCATGACTATCTTGGTGTCTTCTTTCGGCATGTCTATCGGCATCCTCGCCGCTTTCGTTACCGAAGCTGCAACTCTCTTAGCAAAGCTGGCCCTGGTCTTGGGTCTAGACTGGCTTGTAATGGCGGCGAACTCACCGGTTTTCTTGCCGGCCATAATCTGCTGGATGCGCTTGCCGGAGGCCGACCAGCCTTCGGCTAAGCACTGATGACTTCCAGATCACGAGCGACTCCGTATAGACTCTCGGCAACCCTTGTCCCATTCAACCGCATCACAGTTTACGCACAGCGAAGCCGCAATCCTCGACCCGCAACCACAAAGCATTTACCCACGTTGAATTAACCTGAGACTGTGGTAGAGAAGAAACATCAAAACGTAGAAGGAACAAAAAATAGACACGACGACGTCTCAAACTCAGCTAACTCGTTTATTTAGTCCACCTCCTTACATGCATAGTCTCATGCTCAAAGTTTTGGGGGTGTTGACCTTTAGATTGAGACTATATAAGGAGGTGGACTAAATAATTGAGTTAGCTGAGTTTGAGACGTCTTCCTGCCTATTTTCTGTCTCTTCTACGTTTTGATGTTTCTTCTCTACCACAGTCTCAGGTTAATTCAACGTGGGTAAATGCTTTGTGGTTGCGGGTCGAGGATTGCGACTTCGTTGTGCGTAAACTGTGATGCGGTTCAATGGGACAAGGGTTGCCGAGAGTCTATATGGAGTCGTTCGTGACCTGGAAGTCATCAGTGCTTCGGACGATAAGTTAGAAGGCCCTTACTGAGGACATTCGCATCCTTTCGAGCGCGTGGACAAAGTACTTCTGGTGCATGTCTCTGCTTTGAACTGCAGTGAGGGCTTCTGTGACGAACTAAAACTTGGAGCGTGTCGTTCATTTGCTGAACGTGTCATTAATTGAGCAAATGAATTAAGCGACGTCCGCTTAGTCAGTGGTGCTCTGGCACATTTTTGTATTGGCGTTCGAACGCATGCCAAATACCATTTCGATCTCCAAACGCCCGATATAACTCTCAGAGCACATCATAATATCCTTGTACAAGCATCAATATTCCTACCTTTGTTTGTTTCTCTCCTTAGATTTGCGTGTATTGCCTGGTATCAAGCAAGGACCGCTGGTGTTGGTACCGATAGGCTGCCGATCCCCTATTCAGTCTACTACCAAATACTTTACTTTACTATACTCTGTTTCATACTTAGTGTGCAACGCTGTCGAAGCTACTGGCGCGAGCGCGTGGCTCCATCTATGGTTTTGTTTGCGCGAGAACGCGTGCAAATGATCAACGAGATCAAGCCCCATGCTCGCGCCAGTAGCTTTGACAGCGTTGCACACTAAGTATGAAACAGAATATAGGTGGAATACATCATACTCCCCGATAATACAATGGCCTCGGCGCGGACAGGTTAGGTGCAGTTTGAATGGCTGGATGACCAGTAACTTTGAGTTTCTTCGGATTGAATTGGGAGTAGGGTGCCTCCATCTGCAGGCCGCTTCCGCTGACAGGGTGGAGACACCAATGGTGCGAATGGAGCGCCACAATATCGCGCCTGAGCTCAGTATTAGCTCCACATTGGGTGTGGGTCCTGCAGAATGTGTGTGACAAAGTCGTGGTGCAAAAACGTTGGGTTCAGCGAACGTTCTGGAAAGATAGACGCAATATGACGCCGGTGAGAGCATCGTAAAGTTCTCCACAAAATGGCGGGTGTCTCCACCCTGTCAGCGGAGTGGCGGGCAAATGGAGGCACCCTAATTGGGAGTGGTAGGAAGCGCCACCTATTTCCATGCAAGTCGCAGTTATCAGACATTCACCGCCGGTGGCGAAGGGCGCGCCACGGACCGTTCGATCTATACAAGTGTTTGCTCAATATGTTTCGTAGCTCGTTCTCTAAAATTTTAGAGCAAGGAAAATTCTTTCTTACGGCGCTGCGAGACGTCCATACCGCCAGGGGAGAAATTGGTGCAGTAGGCGCGCCGTTTAATGCAAACGAACGGAGTAAGATGTATTCCCCATAGTAAAATATTTGCCACTACCATGGCCAGTACACCAAAAACTCTCGGTGGCCATGCTACTACAACAGACCTTTCCGGAAATATGTGGTGCCCATAGCGTCTGCTTTACGCATCGTGACGTTCAGATGTACGGCACGTGAAATCATCTAAGAAGCGAAGACGAACTTGACGTTGGTTTAACAGTTCGTGATTTTAGAACGCAGAGAGGCGGAAGGAGAGCAAAACAAACTATGTGACGGCCTTCTTTTCTGTTCGCTTATTTTTTTGCTTGTTTTAAGGAAAAGAAAGAATGAATCGTGCCGCTACCAAGATATAGACCCTTTTCATGGCAAACGCCACCAGGAGTTGTTCTAGTCTTTGACGTCCCAGAGAACTTCCGGTTCATAAAAAGTATGAACAAAGCCCACCCTAACACCGCTGTTTGAAATGTTTATGAAACGTTTAACCACCAATTCTCCAGGTGAACGCCAAAAGAACGTAGAACCCCCAGATATGATAAATATTTTCGAATACTCTTGTAAACCAACTTGCCTCCTCCAAGACGTTAAATTGACCAGCCGAGGGCCCTCGTTAAATCTCCAACTTTGATGTGCGTGTCGCGTTTATGCTTTCTAGCACTGGCGACATAGGCAAGCTCGACATACTTTCAAAGACGGAGCGACCGGAAGTTGCTTGGGACGCAGGAGGCAGTTCATGTTTGTAAACATGAAAAGGGTCTATACGAAGCTATCGAGACGGTACGAGCGTACATCCGAAGAGCCTCACAATCCACCTCTTCAAGAAATCACCGGTTCAAGATTTTTGGGTAGAGAACGCGCGTGCACACCACGAGCGCTCTCATGAGATCTCGCTTGAAAGCATGTCATGGCCACTCGTGAATCCATGGAACGCGAACATGTGTTTTCATACCAGAAACTTTGGAACCATGATTTCGAAAGAGGTGGATTCCCCTCATCGCAAGGTCTCCTGGGATTTCCTGGAAAGGTCTATAGAGAGATAGAGATCTGTGTTGTTACCACCGCCAAAGAAGCTGACAGGTGAAGTGACCATCTCTAGCGTATCATGTGCGCGGAGCGTCTTCGCCGAGGCAACGAATAGCAACACCTACCGTGTTGCGCGCAATTTCGCGTTTATATAGGCGTCAATTTCAAATGTGCAATTTCCGCCGTAACTAGAAAGCGCGACAAGGCATCATGAGAACCGCCTCAGAAAACCGCCAAACGCCCACAAAATAAAGCGGGTTAGGTCCCGCTTTATTTTGTTTGTTTAGAAGTTTTGAAGTTTATTTGTTTAGAAGTTTATTTGTTTAGAAGTTATAGAATGCATTGCAGAAATCCTAAATTATACGAGCCAGGTATTGCCCGCCAAAATTAGCTCACGATGGTCACGAGACATTATCAGCAAGATGTGAACACGTGATTTCATCAGCATAACGCCATCACGTGACACCAGTCATGTGACCACGTCACGCAATATGACACAATGCACGTGGCATGACACCATAGAGTACTAAAAATCAATGTCACGATGCTATGACGTCACTCCATACTGTGTCACGTGACGGGACGTTATGGGCCACCACGACGTGACACTGTGACATCACGTGTCCCAAACCAATGACGTGACCATCTGACATATTGTAGTACGTACGAAGGGGTTTAGAAAACCTCAAACAAACACCCAGCGCAGCTCAAAACACGCTGCTCATTTTGTGTAACACCCTAAGCCTAAAGGATTAAGATGAATTTTATTCAGTCCTATCATGGTCACATTTAAAGAACTCGTTCAAGAATGACGAGTCAAAATGTATTCACGTGTACACTTAAAAAACTTTATTTTAACTGCGTGGTCGAAATCCGCGTTTGATTCAATATCTTGATGATCATAATGTTTTTACTCCCTTCCAGCACGGTTTTAAAATATCATTACCTACTTGTTCTAAGTTGATCGAACTAGTTCATGAGCTTTCAAATTCAATAAAGTATCAGAGTCAGACGTACCTAATTTTTCTTGACCTCACAAAGCGGTTCGATCGCGTATCACATCCTAAACGTCTTCTGAAGCTTTTTGCTATCTTTGAAAATAATCAATTACTTACTTGAGTTACCTCTTATCTGTCTAATAGAACGCAGCATGTATATCTTGATGACAAGATTTCCTCACTACTTCCAGTAACATGGGGGTACCTCAGGATTCAGTGTTGGGGCCTCTTTTATTCTTAATTTATATTATTAATATCGTTAAGGACATTCATGTTCCGGTTAAATTATTCGCTGATGACTGTTTTTTTTTTTACTCTCAAATAAAATCACCCCAAGATCAGGCTATACTCAATGAGGCATTAACAAAAATTAAGGAATGGTCAGACAAATGGCAAATGAAAATAAAGTACGATAAAACCGTTGCGATGTCAATAACCTGTAGAAAGAATGTTTTGAGGTATAGCTATTCAATAAATGCAAACCCCATCAAATTTGTTGACCACTACAAGTACCTTGAGGTGACAATAACTAGTAAACTACTTTGGAACCAGCATATAGATGACATAGATTATAAGGCCAGGGGAAAATTGTATACCCCTAGATACACCTTAAAATTCGCGGATAGCGAGACAAAAAAGACTGCTAACCACGTACGACCTATACTGGAATACGTTCATACAGTTGAACGCGTGCAAAAACTGGATGGGAGATTTATATCTAATAACTGCAGATATACTGTGTCTGCGTCAAGGTTACTGGACGCAGAGGCCAATATCCAGTTATTGGAGGTAAGTGCGAAAATAAACAGATTGAGAAATCTATATTCTTTTATTAATGGAATCTTTATTGTCAATAGTGATAGATACATCGAATTTTCAACAAGAGGTTCGGCTAGATTAAATCATACAAGAACTATTAAACAATATAGAATTAACTAAGCACGATGTCTTCAAATATTCTTTTTTTTTTCTTTTGGGCAATAAACGAATGGAATTTTTTGTCTAACGAAATGGTAACCCTTCCGTCACTTGATATTTGTGTTGAGGCAGTCGCTTCTGCCACGATAAGGTGCTCGTAGGCATATCACACCAAGGCAATATGTAACCACCCCTGCTATGGCTCACAGATGTGAGCCGTAGTATTGTTTAAATAAATAAATACATTTCTTTTTTCGTGTGCGCGACGCCAATGCTACTTGATGATATTTTTTTTAGACTTTGATTCGAGAAATTAGATATAATATCGTATCTTCCTTACGAAGAATGCCTTTACCTCGCGCAAAACGTTCTAGACCCACCGTAAAACGAATTCGTATTTTATTTACATATTTTATTCAGGAACCTCCGGTTTAAACGTTGAGTTTTGGTAAATATGCGCTAAGAATTAATAACGCAAATATATCATGAACTATTTATGGTAATATTAACTAATTTACTTTGTCATTATGCGCGAGAAACAGCTTTTTGCTACTCTAAACATCCCTGAATTCATTTGGAGAGCCCCTCATTTTGTTCTTTTAATAATCAGGGCACTTTGTAGAATTGACGGATCGCAAAGAAAATAATACCAAGATGTAGCTAAAGAACTGGAGCTTAAAGAACCGTAGAAAGCAGCGCGAGATAGGGAGTGGTTAGTTTGTAAATGGAGTTTGAACTCAAATATTTCTCTATATATCGCCGTACTCCCATAAGGATAATGCCTTTTTGTCGGATTGCCAGTTGGCTCTATTTATCTTAGGCATATAGCCTTTAAATTTAGCACGATGAACAAAAAATGTATATATTAAAAAAGTTCGCTGAGAGAAAAATAATGCGCAACTTAAAATTTCGTGGAAAAAAAAACAAAAAAAAACGGATTTGTCGTATTGAGAGACTGGCCTTCCCGCCACCGCTGCCGATAGATGGCGGAAGTAGTGTTGGCGCGCCCATGTCCCAGAAATCTTGGGTATGTGTCTGGAGAGCACGTTCGATATTCGTGGCCTCCGTCACGAATTCTTCGACGGTTTGCGTATAAGGCCTCCAAAGATGTTCTCCTTTACGCTGCGCGTAAAGGAGAACATCTTCCCCTTCTTTCCTCCGCCGCCTGGGGGTCGGCGCGTGCACTCAGGCGTAAGTCGTCTTCCACGAAGCTAGTAACGCTCTCATTGGGGCCTTGGGTTCTCGACCGAAACAGGTCCTCGGCTGACTCCCGTCGGTGCTGACAGGCGAACACCCGTCGGAGCTCTCCTTTCTGCTGGTCCCATGACGTAATCGAGGTCTCATGATTCTGGAACCAGTGGCGCGCCGTGCCCTCGAGGATAAAGTAGGCGTTCTGCAGGCATTGCTCAGGCGTCCACCCATTGTGCCAGGCCACTCGCTCGTACTGGTTGATCCAGTCCTCAGTGTCTTCGTAGACGTCGCCGTGGAAGGGCGTCGGCGTACGAGGGGCGACGGCAGGTAAACGACGCTAGAGGCAGCGGCGGGAGTCTCAGTTTGCAGGACCTCGGGATGTCGTAGTTGGTTTTGTCGTCATCTTCCTCTGTCGGTCCGGTAGAAGTTCGAATTCTTGGGGCTGAGTTTTGGCGCGGCGGCTTGCTCGGGTCTCGGTAGTCTCCACGGGCAGTCTTCTTGAGCTGGGGACTGGGCCTGCGCTGCGAGGCCTCTGAGGGGTACGTTTCACGGGCTGCGGCAGGGCTGCAGTACCCCGCACCTCCACCAGAAATTTCACGGATGGAAACGAGCTCGACAAATGTAAACTGAAAATAAAGGTTTAATTGTCGAACTTGTGACAAACAAAATTAACAACGAGCGTCGAGACAGCAGAAAAGCGGGCGGCGAATTGGCGGCGTAACAGCAAGTGAAAGCGAGACTGACTCGACAAGGTCACGGGCAGCCCCTTATCCAGTGTGCATCGTCATCGCGAAATTCGGTCCAGAAGGTTTTAGCATCGAGCGTTCGGGGTGAGAATGTACAGGCACCTTCAAGAACAAGAAACTAGGGCGAAATGATCAAAGTTACGCCCCGAGTAAAAATAAACGCGAATCTTCTAGAATACCACAACCGGGCGCTGCTTGCTCGACCCCGCGCGCGGCGATATTTTGGAATCGCTTGGAGCTGTGCTGGTTGGTTATTCATGATTGTGAGATTTGCCAGCTGAACGAAGGAAGGAATATACAAGAAGGGGAGAGACAAGGGACGTATACACATGCACTCTGCTGGACTAACAACCATTTACTGAATAACTTATTTTCCTTCGTCGACTTTCATTTACTGAATAACTTCCTTTCCTTCCTTTCATTATTGCTTAGATTAGAGCCACTAAATGAGCTACGCTTAGAGTATCGGCACTCCGTTCCCAGATCTGCTAGTGGGCACCGCCATCTTGGTGCTCAGTGCGGAGCAGACGCAATTGTCGGTCGTCACGATTCAAAAGTGCGACTTCCTCAGTTTTAGGTACGGTCTTAGGAAGCTCAAGTGATATTCTTTTGCTCTATCGTGAACTGTTTTAAATTTACTGGAGGACGGCAAAGTGTTTCCTACGATTTCCGATAAAACTTCAAAGAATTGTCAGCCATGCTTTTAAGTACCAAATTGGCAGAAGTGTCATTACTCTGAAGCGTAGCTTATTTAGTGGTTATAGCCTAGATGAAATTATTCTCTCTCTGTCTTCATCACTTCAGCTTGAAAACCTTGCATCCCCAGAGGTAACCTCATCTGTGTGATCCTTCAGGTTATTTTACGCAGGGGGCGTTCCCTGCAGTATAAACGGCAAAACATTTTCCCCACCATCAAGTCTGCATGCCATCGACAAGGTCGCGATTGTATGGGAAATTGAATCCAAAGCACCTAAGCAAGCATCCTCAGAGATCACTAGTGAAGTACTTGACTGACTAGCTGGTGTACGGAGCCAGGGAAATCAAAAGTTGAGTTTTGCCACAACGGTGCGTGAACTACGTAGCAAAGACCTCAGACTATGTCTCTCCGACAAGAGAGGGGGGTTTGTGGTTATGGATTCGGGGACGTTTGGAGAAAAGAGAAAAGCCCGACAAGCCATGGCGAAGAATTTCATTTCAGTAGGTCCAAAACAAAGTATATCAGCAAAAAGGGCTATCCTTAAAATTACTCGCCGAGGAGCAATGTGGAAGTCTTGTGAGAAAAATGAAAGGAACGAAACAAGTTGAACTATGTGTATTTTTTTCGGCCAAAACACACAAGGACAGGATCCCATTTCGCGCCATTGTCTCAGAAAAGTCACACTTGGCAAGGCCACCTCACAACCATTCTGGCAAAAATACTATCCCAAGTTCAGATAAACGACCCCTTCAGAATACTAAACTCTTACCGATTAATCTGCTTTCTTCAATAAATAAGATGTGACATTGTTTCAGGCTTTTTCATCGATACCAAAGACGTGCATTATTTCATTCCCGATGCCACTCTTCTATTGATCCTTCGTACAACAATCGAAGAGCAAGGCGTCCAACGCTTCCAAAATGCAGCTGGAATCAACCTCGGAAGTTTCTTGGAGCTCCTAGGTATTTAGCTTACTACGACCGTTTGTCTCACCAGGACCAGCAATATGTACAAAAATCTGGTGTTTGCATAGGTTCCCGAGTTGCCCCGTACCTGTGCGATATTTACCTTCCAGCATGCGGAAAGACCATCCCAGATAATCTGAAAGATCATCGCATTGAGGCCATCTTCTGATACGTAGATGACTTTCTTGTAGTGTGAAACTCTGAAGAGACGAGCGGATTGATAGGTGTTTAGAAGTAGTTATGCTCAGCTGTGACCAAAGCTGAGCATAACTTTCTTTCACCCATGAACTTCCTGTAAACCGCTGTATTTGGTTTCTCGAACTCTCCTAGAGTTCACAAGCACACACGTATGCTGAATGTATCAGGCCAGATCCTGTAAAGGATTTCTTCCGAGTGATTCCGAATATTCAAAAGCTGTTAAACGAGGATCGGCTACTACAGCTCTTGTCGCGGCACTACGCAAATCTTGCCCCCATAGGCTCGAGCGCAGTTTTCAAACACAGATATCTAGGCTTCAAGACTCTGGATACACCAGCACACTCCTGGTACCTGTTTGTGAAAACATCTGCAAGAAAGTACGGCGCAAACCCATGGAGACTGCACAACCACCAAAAAGAGGTATCCTAAACCTCCAGTGGTGTTGCCATACAACCACGACGCTACACATCGCCTGAAAAAGATCGCTGGCCGACATGAAGTGCAAGTCTTTTTCTCAGCTCCCAACAAGACATATGCCATTTGCCACCAGGTTAACGGTGAGGCAGACAACAACGAAAAGAACACGTGCGGCACCGCACACAGGACACAATACACCCTACGTGAAAGCTCTGCTGTTTGCAACATTCCGCTGCCATGTGGAAAATGTTACATCGGAAAAACTGGGCGCTGTATCAATGACTGCTCCAGTGAACACGCCGCTTCCGTGCCCACAATTTCAGCAGCGGGCCATCTTCCAGCGCATTGTCGCGAATGCCAATGTGCTCCCTTTTCCTCAAACATCACCATCATGGCTGGACACAAGAAAGAGATCGCAAGGGAAATTCTAGAGTCCCTAGCCATTGAGAAGAAGGACGAATGTGCAAGCACTGCCTCCATTGTGCTACATACAAAAGAAAATAAGTATTTGCAGGGAACGCCTCCTGTGTAAAACAGCCTAAGGATCACACAGATGACGTTACCTCTGGGGATGCAAGGTTTTCAAGCTGAAGTGATGAAGACGAGGGAGAGTATTTCATTTAGGCAACAATGAAAGTCGTCGAAGGAAAATAAGTTATTGAGTAAATGAAAGTCGACGAAGGAAAATGCGTTATTCAATAAATGGTTGTTGGTCCAGCAGAGTGCATGTCTATGTTCCCTGTCCCTCTCTATCTTATTTATTTCTTCCTTCGTTCAGCTGGCATATCCCACAAGCGAGAGTTTTTGGAATCTCCGCTCTCTCGCATCTTCGGCCCCCATCAAAGCTATGCACACGCACCCTTGGTACTTTAAAAAAGGTCAAAAGAAGACGTCTCGACTGTCGTCAGTGCGGGGGAAAGCGACTGACCACCGCCATGTCTCTGCTCGTGTGAACAAGCCGGTGCAATAGACCGATCTCACTAGCTAGTTTGAGTACGCCACCGCTGCCGCCAAGCATCGTGGGAGTTGTAGTCTTTCTGCACGCGCGACAACCCCGTTGGAGGTCTGCTCAAGCAATGCACGAGTCGGTATGAGCTGTCTCGTGAACTGGCGTGTGCCTCCTATGAACTACAGTTATGGCGGCGTCAAGCATGCGTGGAACGCTTGGTGAGATCGGTCTATTGCAAGCTTCCCCAACTTGCACTTGTTCACGCGCAAGTTGTACGCATGGTGCACAAGCCAGGGCGCCATGCTTGCAATTGTCTACACCGGGCAAGCTGCGCTGCCCACTCGAGCGACATGCGCTTGGCGGCCGAAAATCCCTAGTGTGACGTTACGACTGATCGTAGGTTTCTGGTGTTTTCTCGCGTTTAGTTACATCTTCGGGGAAAACGATCGTGATATTCAGATTCACGTGATAAAAACACCCCAGAATTCACCTCTAACTTGTTTTTTTGAAGAACCTCTTAAGCTTCCTTTTAATAATGCGCGTACTTATAAGTCTTTTTATACGTTCCGGCGGCTAACTAAACCAAATAATATTTTTTATTAGTGACTGAAGCAATGTATACGAACTGAAAACATCACCGAAAGCTATTAGCGTCGCATCAATTTAGAGGCCAGGTTTTGCTTAACACGCGACACGCATGAACGATTTTACTCACGTTGCTAGTATATCATGCAAGAGACAGTCTGTAGACAGCCTGAAGCGTGTCTCTCTTGTATGACGATCCTCTCACATTGTTCATACAAAAAAGCAATTTGCAGACATGTTCGTAATATACTCATGTATAGAGCAAACATGCTTTGAACTTTGCTTGAGGCGTGTCCGCAGATATTCCTGTCGTCGTGTCGGCAGAGAAACTCCGTGTCTCTTGTATAATGGATAAGCAGTTTGAGTCAGGCTTTAGGCGCACCAAGAAAAAAAAAAAGGAAAAACAAAACTAACCTGTCTCGGTGGGACGCTCGTCGCCATGAGAGTGGAAATGTTTCAATTTTTGGCGGCCAGCAGAGCGCGGACCGGAGCGGAGCGGCGGGGATAAGAGCAGTCGCTTTTCGGGGGAACATTCCATTTTGTGTATTGTCCTCCTCGAGGATCAAAGTCGCTCAAAAATCCCACAAAAGGGCCTTTTGTTTCCCTCTCCCGCCCGTGCACCACTGCGCACTTTCCCCTTCCTTCTGCGGCCTGCTGAACAAACAACCCCCTCGATTCCACACCCCCCCCCCTCCCCCTTTCCTCTTGATTTCCATCGTCTGTTGTTGGTGACATATTGTGATTGGCCGCCCGGAGAACTACCGTGATGTCACTTCATCGACCGCTCCGGCCGTTGGTGCGCCGGTGTGTCGTCTAAGGGGCCCCGGAGGTTAAAAAAAAAAAAAAAAGCCATGTTCCGGCTGTCGCACCCACGCGCATTCGCATTCCTGTTTGGTTTGGACCACCATTAACCGCGGATGAGCGATGCTGGGCCGTGACAGTGATGACAGTCGACGAGCAGTACCCGCCGCTGCCAGATGCTGCCACATCACAGAAAGCGCCACAGACGTGGCCTGGCGGACCGTGGCTTCTCCGAGGACCGCAGCTCAGCAAGACTTATTGTTGGGCTAGTTGGTTCATGGTACTGACTAAACTTCTATGATCGTACATAGAGGATAAACGCGAAGAGTGGGGTGGAGTGTGTTGGTACTCTGTTTTCGCGCATACAAGTAGTCAGTTCTCTGAGAACGCTACATGGGTGAGCGGATGCGCCGATAGTCAACAAGAACCATAATGCTGAAACAATTGCCGCATAAAGGCTGAACTCCATGGGACAAATATGCTGCGAAAGATTGACGAATTTTGCCCGGCGGCTTTTGGTCTGCGCGTGGAATCAGCACAGTGGCTGCTATGTCGCGCGCAAAGCGAGCGTGCCGTCGGGCGACGTTCGTCAGTTATTCGTCGCATAATTCGCTCCATGGAGTACAGCCTTAACATCACAGACCTCGTGTGCGTCCACGACCATTTTTACGAGGAATGGGACGAGGTTTTGACAGATATAACTCCCATGTTACAGCGCACTGAAAATCAGACACCCAATTTGCACAGGCACACAAAAAAAAGGGACACTCATGAGGCGCTGACTGACAACTTCTTTCTCTTAACAAATCTTAACAAGATCTTAACAGTATTAACAAGGAATACACTCTTAACAATGTAGACTTGACAAGGTACAACTACACCACTGGACAGACCCGAAACGTTGGACCACTCGCGATAATAGGGACAGCAATCTCCCATTCGGAAAGCACAGGCCACAGTTATACGTCTCCTAAAGTCGCGGTACACAACTAATACATCATACAAAAGAGCGTCTGTAGACGCTGTCAGAGGCATGTGTTTTTTTTATTTAAAGGTCATGTCACACTGGAAATAGAGAAAAAAAACACACGTGTTTGCTGGCATTTTTGAAGCATACATATATGCATTTGGAAAGCATGCTACAAACATGCTGGACACGCATTTCCGGTCAAGCATACGATGGACCGCGTCGCAACTGCTTGAGACCGATTACAGCGAGGAAGCGCACTGGCACCATCTTTCAAGTGGTTCTTGGGAACACTCGCGAGAATATTGTACGCAACATTATTTCACTATGTGTTTGAAATAACCCAGCCTCAAAGCTGCGGTCGCAATGCTCATACATCGTACAAAAAACAAGAAAAAAAACAAAACACGCAGTGTTCGGTGCAAACATGATGCCGGAATCATTCGCGATCACGCCTCCAGGATCTTCGTAGCATGTTTGCTGCATGCAGTTTTTGTACGAGCAGTGTCAAACGATTGTCATGCAAAGGAAGAAACACGCGACAAAAAACAAAGTGTACAGACGCTATAATAGAAAGCTGGGCGACAGTCTCGCTCGCCAGCCTTAGTCACACCACACCACCCTTCTCGAGCTAATTAGATGTTCACAGAGCCCGGCGGTCTGAAGTCGAGGCTGTGAAAGTAGTTAAGAAACGTGCGATGAAGATGACCAATAGCCTTCAATCATCGAGCGTACTCTTGCTCCTGGTTGTTTTCGTTTATCCGTTCCTAGACTGCGACTTCCGGAAACAATATTATCCTTCGGACGAGGTAATTTTCCTCGTCTTGCCGCGGTGGCTCGGACTACGCACTCCGGGTTAATTAGCTCGACCAATGAGATAACAAAATAATACAAGTACAAAACAAATACGTGTCTCGGGTCCCCGGTGCAAACACAGGTCTCTTGTTTACGCACGAGACGACGTTAATCACAAGACACGTTATTTTCATCCGGGCTCCGGCGCATTGCTTTGCGGCGTTTTTTTTTTCCTTTATTTGATTTGGTACGTTTTACTCAGCACCATAACCAGACTATCTAGTTCATAATACAGACATCGGCGATGTCGCTATTATCCGCCAATCCAGCCATTAGCGTTGCATCCTGTCGATGTCGGAGCCCCCTACAGTCATTGTCTTCATAGTATGGACATCGGAGATAGCTGTATTAGAGAGTTTTATTATATCGTTCCGATCATTCCGATAACGATGCCCGATACTCTGCCGCCACCATTGCGTACGCATTGTATCGTTATCGAGGGTATCGGAGTTATCGGAAAGATCTATTAAAACTCACTATTATCCGCCGACCCAATCATTGCCGTTATATCCTGTCGAGGTCCGAGCCCTGTACGATCCGTAGTTGTGGGCCTTCGCGGACGACCATACGCGCGTTCATCGGCTGTTTTGGAACAATTGTCACCGTCATCCGTCACCGTCACCACACAGGGAGTTTTTGTAGATCGTTTTCGACGCCCCGCAACGCTCCCCGCAACCCGCAACGATACAAAGGACGAAACACGCCAAGGGCATCGGCGCGCAGGCGCAGAAGCGGCTTCTTCGTTGCAAAGGCTTAGCGGAGAGAAACGCGGTCTACAAAAACTCCCTACTGTTAGAAAATCTTCCGTCAAAGTACGGGACACATACATGCTAACCTTGTTGCCACAACATGTTGTGTATGCTCTACTACAGAACAGATTCCGTAGTTACTTGATATGGGACATCTTGCTGCCTCAACGGTTGACACCGTGACTTCCGTATACCACCATGATGGTGCAAGTACTATTTGCTACAGATACGGGAACTTTACCATCATAACAGAGAGCGTCACATGTTCCGTACGCTCTACTACAGAACATGTTCCGTAGCTCCTTGAATGGAAAATGTCTGTTTCAAGAGCTGACACCGCGACTTCCGTATACCATCATGATGGTGCAAGTGCTATTTGCTACAGCTACGGGAACTGTACCATCATAATAGAGAGCGTCACATGTTCCGTACGCTCTACTACAGAACATGTTCCGTAGCTCCTTGATTGTAGAAATGTTGCTGCTTCAAGGGTTGACACCGTGACTTCCGTATATCCTCATGTTGGTGCAAGTGCTATTTGCAACAGCTACGGGAACTGTACCATCATAACAGAAAGCGTCACATGTTCCGTACGCTCTACTACAAAACATGTTCCTTAGCTCCTTGATATGGGAAATGTGGCTGCTTCAAGGGTTGACACCGTGACCTCCGTATATCATCATGATGGTGCAAGTGCTATTTGCTACAGCTACGGGAACTGTACCATCATAACAGAGAGCGTAACACGCTCCGCACGCTCTACTACAGAACATGTTCCGTAGCTCCTTGATATGGGAAATGTGGCTGCTTTAAGAGTTGGCACCGTGACTTCCGTATACCATCATGATTGTGCAAGTGCTATTTGCTACAGCTATGGGAACTGTACCATCATAACAGAGAGCGTAACACGCTCCGCACGCTCTACTACAGAACATGTTCCGTAGCTCCTTGATATGGGAAATGTGGCTGCTTTAAGAGTTGGCACCGTGACTTCCGTATACCATCATGATTGTGCAAGTGCTATTTGCTACAGCTACGGGAACTGTACCATCATAACAGAGAGCGTAACACGCTCCGCACGCTCTACTACAGAACATGTTCCGTAGCTCCTTGATATGGGAAATGTGGCTGCTTCAAGAGTTGGCACCGTGACTTCCGTATACCATCATGATTGTGCAAGTGCTATTTTCTACAGCTACGGGAACTGTACCATCATAACAGAAAGCGTCACATGTTCCGTACGCTCTACTACAGAACATGTTCCTTAGCTCCTTGATATGGGAAATGTGTCTGCTTCAAGGGTTGACACCGTGACTTCCGTATACCATCATGATGGTGCAAGTGCTATTTGCTACAGCTACGGGAACTGTACCATCATAACAGTGAGAGAGAGAGAGAGAGAGATGGAGAGAGAAAAACAACCTTTATTTTTGCTCCAAGTCCGGAGCTCCATCATAACAGTGAGTGTCACATGTTCTGTGGCAAACCACGGCGGAACATGTTCCGCTTCTACATTGGACAGCACATATTATGATGTGCCTGAGAACAGTAAAAGTTGCGTTCTATGGCCAAGTGGAGAGCGTTCAGTCTCGCTCGCGACAGCCCACATCCCGTTTTATGCAATACTATAGACCAACACGCGGCCCTGACGTCACGCAGCTGCGGTGGCGCTGTCGACAGCACTGCGCATGCGCAGACGCTTCACTTCACGCGAGTTCGGTTTCTGCGCACGCGCAGTGCCCACACCCGGTGTGGGCAAACGCGCGCTTGTTTGTAAACAGCGTGCCGGTCTAAAAAAAACCCGTCCGTCTACTTTCCCGCAGGGCTCTTGGAGAGCCTACCGTCGGAATTTACGGGGCATCTGAACGAATTACGAGGCCAAGCGCACGTTTATACCCAAGAAACAAGGCCCGCGCTGTGATATTAGCCAATGCAGAACTTCACGCTTGCATTGCTTAAAGGGATACTGAACCGAAATTTTGAGCTCATAAAACAGGGCTGGAGCGATAGGCGGAAAGCTGCAGAACCCAAAACACAACTCATACAGCGATATCTCTAACGGATGGCCGTAATCTCGGAAAAGATGTGCGCGATTGAACACGACCGACGAGAACGACGAGACATGTCACGTCACGATTCTCATTCCCTCTCCTCTTCGCTTCGTCCCTTTAGGCTGGTGAACCGAAGCAAGGCTGCTTCCGCTCATACTCCACTGTTTCAGAAGGATCGTGCCGTCAGTGTCGTCGCTTGATCGCGTCCTTCTTTTCCAGAAATACGGCCATTCATTTGAGATATCAATATATGAGTAAGGTTTTGGAGTTTGTAGCGTCCCGTTCAACGCTTCTGCGGCCTTATTTTACGAAATCCAAATTTCGGTTCAGTGTCCCTTTAAGGTATCAGCGCAGACTTCGTTTTTCGGTAAAAAAACTTATGCTTGGCCTCGCAATTTGCTGGGCTGCCCCGTAAAATGAGATTATTGGCTCCCTGGGTGTTCAGCGGGAGAGTAGACAGACGAATTTCTTTGGAGTGAATGACAGAACATATTGTTTTCCGATAATATTATACGATATCTTTAATTTTCAGGTGTTTGTATCTTTATGCTGTGCGCGCGTACACACAAATACACTTGGCAAGTCGGAAGTTTGTCACTCCGAGGATATGTCTTCTTGTAACTTCGTTCGATGCCTGCCATATTTGCATGTAGCCACAACAAATAAGCGCGTCATTATTAGTTAAAATTACGACACATTTTAAATACACATTTCAAAGTTCCTGCTATCAAACCATAACAATCTGCTCACATGGAAGAAAACTGAGGAGCTACTACTGCGATATTAAATATTTATTTTCGAAAGCGCAGAAAAATAGCATAAAAAATTAACTTATAACGAATAAATGAATTCAAGCTAATGATCCAGCTACATCAGAGAAGTTACAGCCAGTTGCGAAATAAACGACTGAACAAAAAACAAAAAAATCTAAACGAAAATTTCACTGCGCACGCAGCCACTTCTGTTTGAACTTCGCAAGTTCTTTAAAGCCTCCCCGCACCTTCGGATGCATCAATACCACATTCCTCGAGGACTGCCTCGACCCCTCCTCCACATTCAAATCCACCAGTTGTCTAAAAGAAATTTTGTAAAGAAATCCCAGATCGGCATTAATTAGAAGAAATCACCTTAGGAAAGGTTAGGAGTTAATTATATGCACTCTCTAACCTTTGAGTCTCCAATTAGTACTTCTATCTGCGTAAACTTCCTATCACGTCTGCCACATCTTCATATTTTTAAATGTATTACCTCTGAAAAGCTCTCTACATCCTTAACAGTGAAACCTTTGTTGCGTTGTCACGCGTAAGTGCACGAGGGCGCGCAGCTGTTGATAGCTGCCGCGCCAAAAGCGATATCTTCGGCATCGCACTTTTTCTTTTATTGTTCTTGGCAGCAGCCGATAAAAGTCGGTCGCGCCGCCGCCGGTTTTGTTCTTCGGGTTTCCTGTCTCGGCGAGCCTGCCTGGGAAAGTCCGTCTGCTCTGCTTCCGGAGTCGTCTTCTCGCCGTGGCGTGGAGCCCTGCTCGGCCGAACGCAACACCTTCAAGACTTTACAATACCGTAACTTCCAAACACTCTAACGTAGACCACACCTGTTAAACCACCCTGAAGTAGCGCATGAACCACGGCCTATGAGTAAAGTTGCACTCAAGAAGTTACACTCAACGAAAGTTGCACTCACACATACTTGAACCAGGCAATATATTATCTTGACCAGATTAAAACACTTTTTTTTTTTTAATGCGAACGCAGCCGGCGTTGTCTATGACCGCGAAAAACGAGCAACCTTTTGGACTCTTGCTCGCTTTTCGCGTGAAACCGAGCCCTCAGAATCTGTTAAAAATACGAACACGAAAGAGAACGTAGCACATACCTTATTCCCAAAGCAGCGCTGGCAAGAGCTGGCGTTCTTGAATATTGTTGCGATGGGCCTTGACCAAGGCCACGTCTTTTCCTTCGCCCCCCTTCTCGTCCACCCGGCGGGGTTTGGCCTTCCCCTTGAGGGTCGGCGACCGGTCGTCTGAGCCGTTGTTGACAGAAAGCGTCGCCCGACGCCGTGTTGACGTCGCCACACCTGGGCGCGGAGCTGAGTTGAGCTCTTCTTTCTGGCTGTAATTGCGCTGGCCCGAGGCGGGGGTCAGTCGACCCAGGAGCCAGGTGCATTGCCGGGGAAAGATCCCGGGTAACGACGCCGGCGGCGGGACTTCCGGACGAGTACGTTCGGTTCGGGTTTTTGTCTGACGCCACTTGCGGATCATCCCGCAAAGCCTTTCCTGAGCCGCGACGCCGCCTAATGAGGGGATCATCATCAAGGTCAACGTCTCACGGGCTCACACCAGACCCTTAGTCACCGACTCCTGGCGCGGCTTATCGAGGGCGAGAGTTCCTCGGCACCGGAATGCGAAGCCCGTCCGCCACGGCTGTGTGTGCGTGTGTGTGCGTGCGTGCTCGAGGGGATGAGGGGGGGCGGGGCCTGGACATGACGTCTGTTGGCCGTTCGGCCACCATTGGCTGCCAACCGCTGGAGCACCTACAGCGACCCTATAAAAAGAGCAACCGAGAGGTCGCTAATGGGGTATCCACACGAAGTAGAAATCCGCCACTTTCCTCCGCGGAGCGCGCATCACGTGAGACATACGTCATCCCTTTTTGACGACTCGTGGCGCCGTTCTCCTCCGTGGCGGAGGCGCGGAGGCTTCGTACTGTCAGCACGAAAGCTCCGCAGGCGCGTGGCGGAGCCGAGGACGGAGTTTCCAGGGATGTTGACGTCACGACATCCGTCCGCGGAGTTCTCCTTCGTGTGGATACCGGGGTATTCACACGAGGGAGAAATCCCGGGGATTTCTCCCCGGCACGCGCGCATCACGAGATGAAAACGCGAGGCTTTTGCACGTCGCAAAGCCTGACGTTTTCGTCGTGGGATGCGCGTGCCGGGGAGAAATCCCCGGGATTTCTCCCTCGTGTGAATACCCCTTTGTGCTCTCGCACGATGTAGAAACTTCTGTACATATGTAATTAAACAGAGTTTATCGTGAGACACCCTCCCGTCTCCTGATTAGGGGTGTCGCGAACCGGCCGAGGTTCGAGTTCGACCAGGTTCGACTTTTTCGAACTTTTAGTGGAATGTTCGACGAACCTTGTATTGAGGTTCGACTCGTGTGCGCATGCGTGACAGGCTGGCCAGTTGGCCTCAGATTGGATGGTAATGGCTAAAAGATCATTAAAGGGCAGCGCTTATGGGTTATTTCAGTTAATACACTACAAAAAAATTAAGTTATTAACTTCCTCAGTGATTAGAATTCGTTTCTTTTAATTGCAACTGTTCATAAAACAAAATAACCCTTTGCATGAAAAAAAAAATTCTCCAAACCTAGACATGCCTGTATCAAGGTCTGGCCACACTGTCCACAAAGTCGAACCGGTCGAATCTGGTGAAAAGTTCGAAGGTTCGTCGAACCGGTTCGACCCAGTCGAACCCCGAAAGTTCGACCTAAAAATCCGGTTCGACAAAAGTTCGCGACACCCCTACTCCTGATGTTCCTTCCTGGAGTCGGCCTGCTGTTCCTGTCCTGGCCTGGCCCTGCCTGAGTCTTCCTGGGGAACTCCTCGGTCGCAACAACCTGCTATGCCTTCTATACTCCGTTTCACCTTATGTTGTACCGCAAAGAAGGCTAGAAGCGCGAGCTCATAGCGTTGGGAGGTGCTTTTAACGCACGAGAGCTTGTGCCGCCAAGACGTGCCCTAGAGCACGGTGTAAAATAATACTCTTCAGGTGAGGACAGCGCGCTCCTCGCGCAGTGCAGATAAATGACACATTCAATTGGGGCGCACGCAGCACCGAGAAAATGCTGCCCCCAAGTCCGCGCCACCGCGCGGGTGCAGCGCATGACGCACTACCAAGTGAACACGAAGCATTCCGCCGTGCAACGAGCTTGGCGCGGTCACTTCAAGGACAAAACATAAACGGGTGGACCATTGAACAAAATCCGCCGCGAGTGGGGCGGCGGCGCGCGCCATCTAGCGAGAGTCTCCCGAGCTGCCATGTTTACCGAGACGAGGAAGACGAAGCGAGGGAAAGAAGGGGCCGAAGGAGGCGGAGAGCGTTAACTCAAGGCCGCACCGGCCCGCAGTGCGCGAAGCTGCACGGTCTCCTTTCGACGGTGCAGCTGGTGCAGCAACGCGCCGGTGTCGTGCGCCGCACGAAGTCCCAAATGAACGTAGTGCAGCCTAGAGTCACTAAATAAAGCTACGCTTTCAGAGTACCGAAACTCACAAACTTCACGTCTGAAGCGCGTCAGGCGCCGCCATCTTGGGTCCGCGCGCAGATGGAGGAGTGACTGTAGCTGAGCCAAGCCGAGCTGTAGCCGTCACCTGGGCCAGCTGCCGCGGCCGCAGCTGTGGCAGCGAATCAAAGTCGTGTTGTTCGTATCTCGACGTAACACGGAAAACGCGCGTGCTGAGCGACGGACTTTAGCGTGCGCGCGCAGTAAACAGCAAACAGCAGCAGGCAGAGAATCGCTGGACCCAAGATGGTGGCGTTGAAAAAACGCGATGATGATGATAGCGACTCACGTGACTGCCGCTGTCCAATGATGCCGCAGCGAACCAGAATATTGTTGAATAGAGCGACTGTATTGTCGGCAAAATGCCAAAGAAAAGGAATGCGGTACTCTGGAAGCGTAGCTTATTTAGTGACTCGAGTGCAGCCGCACCGACACGACCATCTGAACGCGACGCGTCCGTCGGTGCAGCGCGGTGCGGTGTGGTGCGCCCCAATGGACCTTTTTCACATACCGACGGCACCAGGCGGTGGCTGCACGAACTAAAAATCGAGGAAGTGACCTACCTGCGCTACCAATTGATAATGGGAGCTACGCTACCAGTTTCTTCGCTCTCTGAGCTGCGACGCGTGTCCAACGCGACTCTAAAGAGGGGGATCTGTGGCGTCCACCCAAACATCGTGTTTTTCTTTCCGTCCACTTTCTTTTTTTTTTTTTGTGTAACACAATTATATATATGTTGCAATTACGTGCTCTACTCGCTGATCCACAGACTCCTTCCGAATTTCCTCGATTTCTAGTGCCAACGTCCGCCGCTTGGCATCGAGTGCTCGCGCGTGCGCAGAACGCTTCTCGGAAAGGTCCATTGAATGTGACAAAAGTTCGCTTTTCACTCTCTCTCTTTCTATCTCACAGTATCGTTTCAAGCGGCGCCGGCAGATGACTCGTCGACCCGTGGGCACGGCAAAGACGGCTCGTGCAGCCTCATGCTCCACACGCGCAGAGCTCCAGCGAGGTTGTCGGTCGTGCAGAAAGACCACGGTGTACCGGGGTGTCATGGCAACGAGATAATTTTTTTCTCTCTCACACAGTTTCGCCGTTTGGCCGCCGGCGACACTGTCAGCCACGGGCACGCAGAGCCGTTTATTGAGAGAGTTTGGCCATACATTGGTTTGAATAGGCGAGCATCTCGGGGCTAGGGTGCCTTCATGTGCGCTTTGCTTGGGGTGATGACATCCGGCCATTTTGTTTCGAACGCTTATATATGTTTTTTGTTCGGAAGCGCGTGAAAGGGCGTGTCCCTGCACGCGCTCGTGGCGCTGACTGTGCTTCGGCGACATTTTGTTCCCTGCGATTTCTTTGTATTTTTCCTGTGAGCGCGTGCTGTCGGCATCGGGTACTACAAACAATGGCATCACCCTAAACAGAAGGACATTGAGGCACTCTACTCGGGGCCAACCACAGGCCGCGAAGCAGCCCCTAGCGGTGGTCGTGTTCTCTAAATTTGTGACACGACTATACTTCGTTTCACCTTATGTGCGAGCGAAGGCAAAACTGGAAGCGCGAGCACGGAAGCTCCGTGCGTTCAGGCTTTGCTCGAGCGCGCGAGCTGGGGAGAAATGCAAAAAGCGCTGGTCTCGCGCTTCTAGCTTTGGCTTCGCTCGCAGATAAAGTGAAACGAAGTATAATTTGAGCCGTGCCGAGCGGAACTCCGCGTCTCAAGACGCTCGCGCACCCCACCCTTTGCACTGCTTTCTTTCAGCCAGTCTCAGGACGCTGTTCTAGCAGTGCAGACAAAGGCATGGGCACGAGCGCGTGGCTTTGGAAAGTGCCTCTTATGCACGAGGTCTCGTACAAACAAAAGCGTTTCGCTGAGCTAGGCTCACGCGCCTGTGCCTTTGTCCTCACTGCAGACATTTGTGAGATGGAGTAGAGGTCTCCTGATTGGTCGACGCTGTGTCACAAATTTAGTTTACGCTCTAAGCGTGGGGGGAATATTCGGCGCTGGCGGCGGCCTTTGCTCCGCCTATTGTCCAAACTCTCCTAATATTCACCACATTTGGTGGGAGTTGATATCACGAGGGCGCCACAGTATTTCGTGCCCCAGTAGACTTCCGGTAGTGTATTTATTTATTCTTCAGGAACGCACAGCGATCGGATAAGAAGAGTTTCCTTCAGAGAAGCACTGCAAAGGCTGGGGCGCGCGAGCGTCTTGAGACGCAGCTTGAGTCCCGCTCAGCTCGTGCGCTGGCTTTGGCAGTGCTTTCTTTCACCCAGTCTCAGCTGAGACGCTGGTTCTAGCAAGCCGGCCTGTACGTTCGTAAGAACATTAGTGCATTGCACAAAGTAGTGCAAATAACAAAAGGGGGCGAGACAAATGGAAAAGAAGAGGAAAACCGGAAGCGCGCAGGGGTCCGCCGATAGGGGGTGGTAGTGAGCTTGTTTGCAAACAAACATCGGTGAATATGGCTCTGTGGGCACACAGAGCCGTGTATTGGGAGAGTTTGGCCAATAGGCGGAGCAAAGGCCGCCGCCAGTGCCGAATATTCCCCCCACGCTTAGAGCGTAAACTAAATTTGTGACACAGCGTCGACCAATCAGGAGACCTCTACTCCATCTCACAAATGTCTGCAGTCAAGACAAAGGCACAGGCGCGTGAGCCTAGCTCAGCGAAACGCTTTTGTTTGTACGAGACCTCGTGCATATATGAGGCACTTTCCAAAGCCACGCGCTCGTGCCCATGCCTTTGTCTGCACTGCTAGAACAGCGTCCTGAGACTGGCTGAAAGAAAACAGTGCAAAGGGTGGGGTGCGCGAGCGTCTTGAGACGCGGAGTTCCGCTCGGCACGGCTCAAATTATACTTCGTTTCACTTTATCTGCGAGCGAAGCCAAAGCTAGAAGCGCGAGACCAGCGCTTTTTGCATTTCTCCCCAGCTCGCGCGCTCGAGCAAAGCCTGAACGCACGGAGCTTCCGTGCTCGCGCTTCCAGTTTTGCCTTCGCTCGCACATAAGGTGAAACGAATTATAGTCGTGTCACATATTTAGATCGCACGACCACCGCTAGGGGCTGTTTCGCGGCCTGTGGTTGGCCCGAGATGCTCGCCTATTCAAACCAATGTATGGCCAAACTCTCTCAATAAACGGCTCTGCGGGCACGGTGGCCTCGGAATGATGCAGCCTTTCGGATGCCCGTTGAACGAACACTATCTGATTCCTCGCGCCGCGCGTTCAGCCCCGCCGTGTCCTCACCTAAAGGGGTATCCACACGAAGGAGAACTCCGCGGACGGATGTCGTGACGTCAGCGACCCGGGAAACTCCGTTCTCGGCTTTATACTTTATACAGCCGAAGGTACAAGCGCGAGCTCCGGGCTTTCAGCATCCCTGCCAAGCACGTGCTCTCGTGCAGTGCAAGCACTGTTCAGGGCCACATGCTCGCACTTGTAGCATCAGCTTGCTCTGAATAGGGTGCCTTCATGTGCGCTTTGCTTGGGGTGATGACATCTGGCCATTTTGTTTCGAACGCTTATCTTTATTTTTTGTTCTAAAGCGCGTGAAAGAGCGTGCCCCTGCAAGCGCTCATGGCGATGACTGTGCTACGGCGACATTTTGTTTCCTACGATTTCTTTCTATTTTCCCTGTGAGCGCGTGCTGTCGGCATTGGGTACTACAAACGATGGCATCACCCTAAACAGAAGGACATTGAGGCACTCTAGCTCTGAAACGAAGTGTAGCATCCACACCACTGATCTCTATTGTAGTAGGCTGGATCGCGGATCGGGAGCCCGTCGGTGTCGCCACCGGCGGCCATTGCTTGACACCAGGCAATACATGGAAGTCAATGGGAGAAACGCACAAAAGTCAGAATATTGAAGCATGTACGCTGTGCTCGGAGGCGAGTATTTTATGGTGTACTGTGATCCTTATGTCGGGTGTTTAGAAATCAAATCGACACGTGCGCCTCGCGGCGCACGTGTCGAGTGAGCAACAATAGCGGTGATAGCTTTCAGCGCACTAGAGGTGCAATCCCTCAATGCCTAAGCTTGGGAAGCGCCGAGCGAAGGGCGTATACACATCGGAGTAGGCCACACACCCTCGCCCCTAGGCTCACTTCCAGGCGGCGCAGCCTGTACCGAGAGCCACGCGCTCCTCTGTTCGTATTTCATTTTTCCCCAATAGTACATGCTACATTTTTTCTCAAAAACACGGAATCACTTTTCGGACTGAAGTTTTTATGTGTGCTACCATGGAGCTGAATGAAAAGCTGAAATGATTTGTTCGTCGAAGTTTGTTTACGTGCCAAACTCGTGTGTGTTCGAAGGGAATATATCAAAGCGAAACATGAGCAATACTTAAAATCAACCCGAGGCAGAGGGGGTCAGCAGCTTGCAACTTGCTGCAAGCTCTCTGATAATATCTGCAACAATAACTTACATTTAAATGTAAGGATCTAAGAACTGCAAGGTTATGTCATGTAATGGGTATTACTCCAGATCAATTGCTTGCAATGCGATGAAAAAATGCAGACGGGTACTGTGAGACATGTTTAATCCAAGTGTGCAGCGATTGCAGACAAAACCGATATCTGGCATCTAGCCCTCGCTGCCAGAGACATCGACCGTAAATATTCGGCCACCACCATGCCAAACGCAGCACTGTCATCTGGTGCTGATGGTGGTGCTTCCATGCACTCTGTTAGCCTTGTAAGTGCTGCCGTCCTCTGTTCCATGAGGGACAGTTCTGCCCCGTCCACCCTCCTTCTTTTTTTGGGAGGTGCAGACGCCGATTCTTTTTCTGCCAGGGAGGGGCCTGCCCCAGAGGCGGCTCCAGGGCTCGGTTCAGGGCTCTGTGCTGGGCTGAGCACATCTTCTGGGCTCCTCTCGTCAGAGTCCTGCAGCCGCATGCCAACACAGTTGCTAGAAACGCCGCACATTATTGTGTCATAAATAGAGCTGTGTCTTTAACAATGGCCGCGGGGGGCCTGTGAAGCCTGTCATATAAAATATATTTTGATAAATGTGCCAATTTCCAATTGTTTTGTCACCTCCTCCATGGTTTTCTTCTTTCTGGTACCCCCCTGTACAGTAAGGCGTACAGGTATAATAACAAAGGTATAAGGCAGCAAAGAAAAAGCATTCCTTCCCACTTGATAACATTGTAATAAGGCTGGAAGCTGGTTACTCTTTGACTCACCAAACTAGAGACAGTAAAAAAAAAAACATAAAACATCTAAAAATAATTGCTTGACTGTAATCACTGAGGTTGAGATGTTTCGTGTTTATCCATTTGAGCATTCATCTCTGGTTTTAGTATGTGAAATGTTCCTTGCTCTTATTTACGTGCCACCGCAGTCATGCATGATTGGAAAATTTCGGATGCACAAACACATATAGCGCACTTACCCTGCACAGAGGTACTCCTGCAAAGTCGAAGCTGGACATCCCCATCCCTGCTCGAGTTGTCGCTCCATCCAGGAAGCTCAAGGCCGAAAAGAACTTCCATTTTCCGCTGTAGGCTTCTTCAGCTGCCTGGCCTACTTTTTGTTTTCAAAATCTTCTTCTTTCGTCCCGGTACGTTCTTCTTTTATTTTGAAGATATCCTTTCAAACAATCTGTTCACAAAAACAAAAACAAAACAAAAAAAACGTCAGAGCTGGGAGAGCACAAGCCACACTATTTCTGTGAAAGCTGTGACACTTATAATTTCATTAAATGTATACCCTTATAATTAATACGTAACTTTAGCGAAATATGCCAGCTCGAGCTCGTTCGCTACCGGTGAGAGCACCTGGATTGAAAACTCGCGCTGCAGAACCGCAGGCATACCTAGACGCCCCTGCGCACAGTTGCGTTTGAGAGCGTTTGAAGTGCGTTTGACTGCGTTGCGGCTGCGAGAAACCAGGACATTCCTTGATTCTTATGTTACATGCCAAGCTATTCCTTGAACAGAACGATCTCACCAGCCAGTTTGACTACGCCTTCACTGTCGCAATGCATCGAGAGGAACTTTAGTCTTTCTGCATGTGCGACAAGCTCCCTGGTGCTCTGCGCGTGTATAGAGCACGAGACGGCACGAACCGCCTCGTGCACTGTAGCCTGCCTCCTGTGACCTAAAGTTATGGCGGCGTCACGCACGCGCTGACCGCTTGGTGAGATCGGTATTCCACGCCTCATGCGAAGCACAGATGTGCCGGTTACTCGCTTTCGTGTCTGGACGCAACGCAGTCAAACGCAAATGTGCGTAGGGGCCTTTAGCCACAGCCAATAGATTTGCGCGCACGCTCTCGTCATGTGATTTGACTACATTCAAGCGTCCTGTGAGATTGTAATAGTGTTTCAATCGTCAGCAGCCGCAGAGCGCATTTATGCACTGAACAAAGACGTCACTCACCCACTGTGTATGGTGCAAATTGCGGGAACCGTGCGAACATCTCTTCAGCAATCTTCTCCCATATCGACGCCTTGATGTTGGTTTTTGAATACAGTTCGCTGCTTATATCCCACAGCGCAGGGGAACTCCTCAACGAGAGAAATTAAAAAAAAAACACGAGGCGTCGTCATTCAACTTTGCCATTCTACCACCGCACTGCAACAACAGTAATGGAGGAGGCGATTTCGAAAAGCGCGTGAAGAACACGGTTTCCCTCGTGGCCAGACGAAGCAAAAGAGTATCGCTAAAAGCATCTAAATGCAAACTACTCCGCGGCCGACCTGCGGAGCTCTCGTGCTGACAGAACAAAGCCTCCGTGCCTCCGCCACGGAGAAGGACGGCGCCGCGAGGCGTCAAAAAAGGATGAGGTATATCTCACGTGATGCGCGATCCGCGGAGGAAAGTGGCGGATTTCTCCTTCGTGTGGATACACCACCTCCGCTATGGAGGAGGACGGCGCCGCGAGGAGTCAAAAAGGGATGACGTTTATGTCACGTGATGCGCGATCCGCGGAGGAAAGTGGCGGATTTCTCCTTCGTGTGGATACCCCTTAAAGAACACCGCAAATCATCCGAGTACCGTTAGTGTCCGCTGCGAACATCGAATTCACTAAAACCTTATTAAGTTCCGAAAATTCGCGCAGGCGCGTAATAATCCACCAGTCCGGCGACTGCCCTATTAGTTTCCGGATAGGGGAAATTAACTCCTAACTCTAAACTATCCAATAGAGCTGATGAACTCGAAGCGCGTGCTACGTCTTCCAAAAGTGTCGCAGTATAAGGCCGTTCCCTTCCACTGACAATACGCAGAGGGCGAGGACCTCCGAGGGAGTGAAAGTAAGTATACTGACAACCTCTCCTTGGTTAGACTCGTTTCTTTTTTCTTCTTCTTTCTGGGAGGTCGAAAACACCGAGCGTCAGAGACACATTCCGCTGGGGTGCGCTGTTTATCAACAAGCTGACGTTCAGCGGCGCGGGATGGCGCTATAGCTTCGCGAGGTGTATGCTGGGGGTGATCTTGACAGCGTCAAGCTGCAGGCGCCTCCTCGGGGTCTGTGTTTGTTCGGCTTCTAAACCTACATGGCAGCGAAGAACTGCGCATGCGCGTGCCACGGCTAAATAACCCCCTCGACGTCTTCCGGCGTCACAATGCCTTCCTTTGTGTCGACGAGGAGAGAGCACGTGACAGTCATATACACTGCCGACCGAGCAGTCGGCGAAAGACTGATCGTTGCGTAAATCTGTATGCGCGTTTGTTATACGCGAGCGTTGGAGGATATATGATGTGACCTATCAGTATCATAGTATGTGGTGTAATGATAGACACTATGGTGCTAAGCATACCACAACGGGACCGTAATGCTAACTACACGTTAGCCTGAGACCGGTATGCTAAGCATCTCAGGCTGCCACCGTAATATCATACAGTTTCATACTAGCGTGTCACGACTCACCGTACTATAATAATAGCATCTGTAAGCCACACTAGCATGATACAAGAATGTCATCATGCTAGCATAATACCTTAAGGCTTAGTACACTATGATGACACGCCAAGCACGATAGCGACCACCATTTAATGCAAAGCATACTAGCACAACACCATAATTTCAAGAAAACATGTATCGTGCTACTAAACTTAACATGTCATGACACCGAACATCGTATTGCCATGCTAGGCATAGCCGCACTATAGCACGGTACTATACGGCGAGCAAGTGTTCCAAAATGCGTCTTTTGCGCACGGAACGCGCGATGACGAGGCAGCCAAGCGCGCGCCGTCAATGGCTGAGGCCGGGGGAAACAAAAGCACGCGTGCGCGCGTTTGGGGGGTAAACAAACGCACAACGTGCGCAAGGAGCAGACGAACTTGTACGCCGTATAGCCGTCTTGCAGCAGCTGTGCATGGGCACAGCCATAATGCCCATAACTGACCTTCAATTTTTTTGTTTCCTCTTATTACGTTTACTTGATTTCATCGTTACCCCAGCAGGGCAGGTTAATGCCATTTTACATTTTACTGTATCTTTCTTCATAGCATTGCCCTTTGTGGAGGCTCGTGAACTCCCGCTTCAGTGGCTCGGCATCTTGGTATAAGACAAGAGAAGGCCTGCAGCAATGGCGGCTGTATCCATGGCGCATGCGCCAGACTATACTACCACAAAACCGAAATTACGAGCGTACCTGCATGACACCATATAATTCCAAGAATACTAGCATGACAGCTTTGTTCCAAGCAAACTAGCCTAACACCATCATGCTCATCGTCACGCAGTTTGGCATGACGAAGTGATTTTATTGACGGGTAACGTGAGCGATTCCTTCGTAAACCATGGTTTTTGCACCGTCGCTTCGCCATAGAATTGCCTATGAACCTGCACATCTCATCGTCCCGAGAATATATAGATAAACCCTTTAGTGTTTCTCTACAATATTAGGATGCATTATCGCTTGTTGTGGAAAAGTAAATGCGTTGCGTATATTTTTAGATGTAGCCACTGACAGTTTAGGAGACGCGGGGCGTCGGGAGTTCCCTGCATCTCATTATCGTTCCACGGCCAATCAGATTGCGGCCTTAGCCGATACGAACTCCCAAGAACCAATCACGAAGCAGAAAGTGTGAATATAATCAGCCAGCCCCGGCGATTTCTTAAGTTGTCTGCGACCCTACAGGGATGTCAGTCTGCCACAAGGGGCCTCTCATTGTCTCCGACGTATATAAAAAATTTCGACAGCGCTGTATACGTCTCCTATGCGGAGCGCAAGTTTGTCTGCTTCTTTTGCAGGGGTTGGGAAGGCGTCAGAACGCCGAACTCTGATTGGCTCTGAATGAAGGATAGTGGGTAGACCTCAAAGCAAGCTACCTTGAGGTCTACCCACTATCTTTCATTCAGAGCCAATCAGAGCTCGGCGTGGTTCTGACGTCACCGCAACTCGTGCGCAAGAAGCAGACGACTTGCTGTCCGCATAGTATGGGTTATTTAATGCGCACCATGCAGTAGTGATTCGCAGATAAGCGCCTGATGTCTCAGTTTCCTATCGGTTAAAACCGTCTACCTACCTAATGAAGGATGAAAAAGTGACTGTCAAGGCTACATAAGCTTTGCATATATGCGAATAGTCGTTATTTTGAATAAAAAAAAGTTTTTGCATGACGTTTCCCACAGCGTTCCTGTGTACCAGCTCACGAGAAACGCGTAGCACTTAGAAAAGCTGACAAGTTGCGCACTTAATGACCTACGGAACGTCTATAGGAGAAAACAAAAAGAAAAGAAAAATGTGGTTGCATTCTTTTTGTGCGTGTGCCTCAGCAGGCGTCGGAAGCAGCTTGCGCAGATTTCTGTATCTGCTTTCACGACTGGGATGCCTGTCGTTCTAAGTGAGCAGTCAATTTATTGTTCCCTCATAATTGGTATGTATTGATTGCCGATTTAAAAATTATCAATAATAAAAATATATTTATATTGGTCAATGAACATATTAGAAAGTATATAAATTATATAAGGCCCATATAATTTTCTATAAGAGCTTATATGTTATGATATGTTTATTGGACAAATTCATATAATTGTTTACTTCACTATTAAAGTAAGGCCTCGGAACTCAAATATTATTTTTTCCCAAGCTTCTAAAAACTCCTTTAAAAAAACGGCGATACCTATAAAGAAGAAATATTGACACTCCTAGAACTAGTGATCTGTAATTTTGACTATTTCGATGCTTACGCACTTTTGAGTGATATCCGGGGCCATTCTGAATAAGCGTCGTATAGATTGCAGAGACATGCCATATCACTTCAAAAATGTATCCTCAATGTCAGCGTTTTTCAGCATGTGCATGCAATTTCAACCTTCAACCTAGCTGAGCTGCAGAAATCTCTCACAATATTATCATTCTCGTGATTGTTGTTTTAGCGGGGATTGCTTAAAAAGCCGAGAATTCACAACAACCAAAACCAGGATTTCGCTCGGAGTCAGCGCGGGGCTGTTTATAGCATTTTTAGCGTTTCTTAGTTAATACCAGCGATATCGACGCATAAAGATGCATAAAGTGAAAAGATGTGAATTAACATTCATGTTTTTTTTTTTCACTTTATGCATATTTACGGATTCACCGTAGGCAAGCGCAGCCTTCAGAAGGATGCATAGCAAACTGCTGGGCGGTTGTGTTGCACGTGCAAGGTTCCGGTATTCCGGTACTTTGGTGATGCTTGCTTAGCTTGTTCGACGCGTTCGGTCCTGGCTGTTGAGCGTGGGTCCTCATCGTCGGGTGCGTATAATTCGATATTGTCGCTTGAGGTTGCGTCTTCGGGCGTAGGTAGTGATCGTTTAGCAGCAGGGGCGGATCCAGAACTCCGTTTTAGGGGGGGGGGGGGGGGGGCGGAAAATTTGAAAAGATACTATTCTCCCATTCTTTCTTGTGCACCGGGGGGTCCACCCATGTCAAATTGGCCTCCGAGAAGGGGGGGGGAGGGGAGGGGTCGACTTTGTTTGGGGGAGGGGGGGGGGCGGCCGCCCCCGTCGCCCCCCCCCCCCCCCCCCTTGGATCTGCCACTGTTTAGCAGCAAGCCTAGCCCGTTGAGCGAGTCGTCTTCGTTCAACCCTATTCTTCTGGGACTGGCGCATACGCTCTCGACGCTCTTCATCGGTTAGTTTAGCTGTTAACTTAACTCGTGGCATATACACACTTATTGCAGTTTCTGGAAAAAAGACACCGACAATAATCGTGGTTAAAAAAAAATCAGCGTAGAGCTTGGGCGTGACGTCATACGCGACGTCATAGCTGGCTCAGCCAATCAGCATCGAGATAATCGGCGGCCTCACAAAGTGCGCATGACAGATTGGCGTACCAACTTGTTTTTGAGGGGGGGGGGGGGACAAACCAGAACCCCCCCCCCCCATTGGCGGGGGGCGGTGGCCATGGTATCTCTTGGACGCCGCCGGCCAGTGTTTGCCCTGCCCAGTGGCAGATGTTACAGGGGGGGGGGGGGGCAAATCCCAGACTTTGCCCCCCCCCCCCCCCCCCTGTAACATCTTGAACTGGGGGGGCAGGCGCCCCCCTTGCCCCCTGGTTGGTACGCCCATGGCATGACACAGAAGACGTGGCATTCGCTGCAGACATGATGAGACTATGATATGCGGATAGGCCTCAAGCATGTTTAAAACATGTTTGCTTCATCCATATGGGTGCTTCGAAAACGTCTGAAGTAAGTTTTTAATTTTTTTTTCCACGCATTTTGGTTACAACGTTGTTGTCGGTGTTAACATTAGGCAGCTTATTTTAGGCCGTTTTCGAATTCCGATAACGATATACCCGATACCACCGCAAGCGACTATGCGTATGCGCTCTATAGTTATCGGGTACCATTATCGAAATCCAGAAACAATCCACTAAAACTCCACGATGATACATTTTGTTTTCTTTTCTGTCGTTTTGACACTTTTTCGCCCGGGTAAGAGTGATCTATTAATTCGCCTTTGTCGCGGCAAGAATACGGGTACCGCTACCTCACCAGATGCCGCCATATATATATATATATATATATATATATATATATATATACTCGCCCAAACTACAAAACACCACGTGACCCGCTCGACAGCCGGGACAGAAGTATTCTCACGCGCAACTCGGCGCAAGCAAGCACCCCTCCCGCAATCCATTATACGACCGCAATCGTCGAAAACACGTAACAGCGGGACACTTGGAAACCCAAGACGACGCGACGACACGACGCGCGACGGACGAACGAGAAAACAAGAAAATCAAAACACAACAAAAACAAACAAGACGAGCCTCAAAACGACCGGAAATAGTCTGTCCGCTGACTAATTGGGCGTCCGTAACGAACCGCTAATGAAGTCTCCCACCCGCACCGAGCTGCCAACATCAACAAACGTCAAGCAACAACGTGCAAACAACGTTGCTCCACTAAAAGAGCCTAGATTTAAGAGAGAAAGAGCAACCCAAATAAGTAGATTGGCCGCAAGTGCGCATGTGCAGCGTTTTCGCGTAGCGAGGAGGAAAGCGGGCGGAGAGACGGGTACGACTGCAGACGATCAGCGCTCTCGTCAGCTAAGGTATCGTCACCTCCCGGGAGACTGTATTGTCGCGGATAAGAAGAGCGGACTACTGTGAAACTGAAAATAACGGTTTCATGAGGCGAACGTGTGCCTACAAACTTAAAGCGAGAAAAGTGCCACGCAGCTCGCGTCTGAGAAAAATGGATAGATGGATGCTAACGGTTCTACCTTCTATAACGGGCGGTAGCTTGCGCCACCTAGCTTAGAAATTAAAAACCAAAAGTATGATTCCTCTCTTCGCCCTTTCTAAGTCAATTTGCTTCCCCTCTGCAATTGGTAACTATCACCAGGTCGTGTGGGACATCGTCAGGATGCTGACACGACGTTGCCAGTCAAAGTTTCCTTTATAAAGACTATGCATAGTCGATGACAGGTTAAGGGTAAAGCGGAAGCTCCTCCCACCTCTTTCCACTTTAGTAGAGCGAATGCTGGAGAGGAGGCGACCTCCTCTCCACCGTTTGCTCCGCTAAAGTGGACAGCGTTGGGAGGAGCTTCCCCTGAACTCTTCTTCACCTGTCACCGACTATAGTCTGGAACATTTTGAACGGGAACATGACACTACTAGAACCTTCTAGAAGAGTCGCTTAAGATAAAACGAAGAACTAGGCTGGAGGGGTTAGAACCCCGTGCCCTCGCGTGGGGGCCGCTTGCGAAGCCAAACCACGTGACCCCAATCTAGTAGTTGGAAACACTCACAAATCTAGGCGCACCGTGCCCCAAGCTTCCCTCGCTCCTTCCCGTCGTCACGGCGAGTTTGCGCGAGATCTGACTCAACGCGAACGAACGAGAGCAGACGCCTCACGGCTGTCTTCGAGTTTGGGGGGACGGTTTTGCTGTTGCTCGGCGTTCGGTGTTCAAAACGGGGATGGTGTCTACATCTTGGCGACGTCTCGAGATGTTGCGAAATCGTCGAGGTTCGAGTTCGACCAGGTTCGACCCTTTCCAATCATTTGACGCGAGGTTCGACCAAATTTCGACAAAAGTTCGACTGACATTTGTGTAGAGTTCGAATTTTATGCACAAGCGCAAAATAATAACAATAACAATATGGCGCTCTCGGGCGGAAGGAAGAGTAATATTTGTTTGGTAATATTTAGGACTGGGCGTCGATTAAAACTTTTAATCCAATTAATCGCCACCCTTCAATCGAATAATTATTCGATTAGTCGGTTTCGTTCATTCCCATGCATAATAGTTAAGAAATAAAACTGTTTTATTGATCAGATTAATAAACGAGTTATCATTAAAAGTACACACCTTTGTGTCTATTGCAGTGATAGGAGTCAATTTGAAGCACCTCTTCGAGCATCGAAAAGTTCGTTTTGGAGTAGGAAAAATAGTTTTTGGAGCAGAAGCACAAGATTTATTTTCATCTATGGCACTGGAAATATGCACACATTCATACATTGTCCTGCCGAACTAAAAGGCAATATGTCTACATTTCTTTCCCACGTGTGTGCAATCTTTTGATACCATCAATTGCATGGCAGGTGTGATAACCCCAGACACGGAGCTAGCTGTTCATTTGCACGGCAACGAGATGTTGATTGATGAAGCTGCTATGAATGATTATTTTAGGTACGGAACAATAGTAAAACCAAATAGTCTATTCCACTGAAACAGCGTCAAAACAGAATAATCCTCACCCTCAAATTGATGTCTCGTCCAAGTTCGAAAAGTTGTAATAAAACTACAAATCTTACACTTCTGATAAAAACAAGGTTTTTTTTTTTTTTTTCTCTCTCTTGTTAGATTATGAGCATCAATGGCATTCTATAAGTAGGACAACATAAAACAAAAATTGGCACGTGAGCGACAAATACGCATTTTTAAAACATTCCAGCCCAAATTCGTGATAAGGTTCTTCCCAAGCTTCATTCACTGCTGCAGCTAATTTAATTCGAATGTACCCTAATTACTGTGACATTGAACAGACGGAGCTAAATAAAGACGATAGCTAAACAAGAGAGCTGAAAAGAGTGCATAAACCTGCAGAGCAGTCCACATAAATCTTCTCGCAATACCCAAGTATCCTCGCTAAACCTCGAATTCGAAACAGAAGATGTACGTCCAGATGCAGCCGAGCCGATGGGACCGATCATGAAGCGTCAAAAGCGCATCAACATGATGTTCGTCGCGTTTCTCTACGTGTTCTAGTGAACCAATCATGAACAGAAAAGCCCCAGTGACCTGCGCTTTTGGGACGCTGTCTGATTTGTTTCATCAGTTGGTAGCATCGGCTGCGCCCGTACGTAAGCTGACACGAAGTATAACCAATGCACTAGTTTTATAACCAGTTTTATTCAGACATTTTACGGTACAGTTGCTACATCAGGCTTCATCAAGATACCCCCCCCCCCTTTTTTTTAATACACACACACACATATATATTATATATATATATATATATATATATATATATATATATATAATATAGTATATATATATATATATATATATATATATATATATATATATATATAATATATATAGATATATATATATATATATATATATATATACCCGACGCATGCGCATGTACGTCCCGCTTTGGAAAAGAGCTTGACTTAGGCCCGTGTGTTTGCTGCAGCGAAGCGAGATACGCAAAGTCGCGGCGCCTACTTCGCAGTAGTCGCTTCGCTGCAGTACACCCATGCGCGGTGAGAAGCGCACTCAACGGGCAAACGAACCGCCAGCGCAGACTTGCGAACATCGACAAATATTGCGAAATCTTTGAGCACTGTCGGTGTTCGACACATAGACCAAATATAATAGTATCTATGCTATTTCGAGGCGACACTCGAAAGTCTTAAGATATTCGCCCAGCCGAGCGTAACGATCCGGCAATGCAACGGGACCCGAACTAATTATATTTTATTATATTAAGTAAAGCGCATTGCGTTTTTATCGCAGCTAGTTTCGGCGCAAAATTCCTGACACATTTAGGCGAAAATGTAACAGGATGAGCCAGGATAAGCACTTTGGTGCGTTTGGAGCGAATGGCCAAGCAATCACATCAGTGACATTGTGTGAACAATGGTACTAATTTTATATATATATATATATATATATATAAACTAATTTATTAATTTATTTGTTTCATCGTACACGCCTCGGTCGGTGTCTCCAAAGTGTCGTTTGTGTGAGGTATTGGCAGTGTGACCCCGGCTTCCAAGTTCGGAGGTTCGCTGAACCTGTCGAACCTCGAGGTTCGACATCGGATGCTCAAGTTCTGCAATAGTTCGCCGCTCCTCAACGCGAACGAGAACATACGCGTCACGGCTGTCTTTAAGTAGGGGAAAGTTTTTTTCTTCTTCTGTTTGATTTAGGTCTTCGAAACAGAACTCGTATACGTTTACGCGAACGTCCGTTTTCTACTTTCGGTTTCGTGCTGTCGATGACGACTGTCGCTCCCGCTTCGTCGGGAGTTCTATTTTA
>JABSTQ010005291.1:0-16743 GCA_013358835.2 Ixodes persulcatus
TATTTAAATATTATCTTTCAGTTTGTTTGTCCATCTTGTGTTTTAAACTTTTCATATATAAATACTTGAATAATTTTCGTGCACAACGGGTATCCCACATATCAGTTGCTAGCCTTTCTTTGAATTCAAATTTACCAATTTCCCTCAAAGGACGATCAGCCTATTTTCCCCTGCAGTCCTTCGTTTGGTGTGTTGCCATGTGCTCCTAGTACCAACCTGCCCACGCTTCTTTGTCGAATTTTGTAGCGTGAGCTACACTGGCCGAGGTTGAGCAGCTTTGCGTGGCTCGTGTAATGAGCCGTGCTCCGTGCTGCGCAAGCGCAAGGAGCAGTGACGTCACACGGCGCACAGCTGGCGCGCCGGAGCCGCCGCCGCCGCGGGCTCCGCCGCCACCGCGCGCCTCGCCGGTCTGCGCAAGTGCGAGGAGCAGTGACGTCACACGGCGCACAGCTGGCGCGCCGGAGCCGCCGCCGCCGCGGGTTCCGCCGCCACCGCGCGCGCCTCGCCGGTCTGCGCAAGCGCAAGGAGCAGTGACGTCACACGGTGCACAGCTGGTGCGCCGGAGCCGCCGCCACCGCGGGCTCCGCCGCCACCGCGCGCGCCTCGCCGGTCTGCGCGTTCCAGAGGAGTGACGTCATAGCCGCGGCAGACGCACTGGCGCCGCCGCGTGCCCAGCTGTGCGCCTCCGTTGCGCAGTAGCCAAGTCTGACGCTGCACCGGAGCCGCTTGATAGCGCCTCTCATTTTGTGCGCATAAGCTCACGCTACGTATATCCTGGCATAGCCGAGCTAAGTCACCGCAATTTTTGTTTAATCCTCATTGAACCTTTGTCGAATGTTTAATCCTGATTGAACCTTTGTCGAATTTTTAATCCTGATTGAGCCTTTGATCTCATGCACGGTGTCCTATTGCTAAAACTAAGTCATGGCGCCATTACTCCTTTCCAAATGCATATGATCACTGTATATCAATTATAATAGCGTAATTCCTTGAGTTTCATAATACCTCAATTTAATTTTTAATTTCTAATTATATTTTCTTCGTTTTCCTCTCGCTATTTCCTTCCCTCATTGAGCCATACTCCCAGATATTTGTACTTTTCTACATAGTCTATTTCGCTGTCTTGTATTTTCAGGGGTTCCTTCTTTTCGTCGTTGAGCGCCATTACTCCAGACTACTAGACCACCGGCCCAGACTATCCCCTTCCTCTTCAGATATCACAGTTAGTTCCTGTAATTGATCGCGGTTGTCTGCCATGAGTACCATGATGCCCGCACATATCGGTCCTGGTTACTTATACCACATTTATGTTCCCTTCTATGTAAATCCCATCAAAACCTTCCTCAGTTTGGTCTAATTTGTTTTCGATTCCACTGAGATACTATATCACAAAGAGCAGAGATAGCAACAGACAAAGCGTTCTCCGACCACTGTGGACAGACTAGCTTTCCAAGTGTGGCTGCTAGAAATCCAAAAGAAAGCAACTGAGGGTTCTGACATCACTCCAAGGAAACAGCTGTGGTATTGAGCATGGTCAGATGCTCCTGTTTTCTAAAAATGGTTTGCACCGCACGGGCAGTGATCGCAATGCCAGTGTGCACTCCGGTCGGTGCATAGCTGTGATGCCCGACTCACTGCGTTTACAATATAAATCGTCGCGATATATCGGCGTTCACTTACGACTCCGGTTCGCAAATTTGGTAAAAATAGCCCCTAAAGTTGCAAGCGCGCACACCAGAGTATAAGAAGCACGCGAATGAACCATAAACACCTTTGAACTAGGCTTGTACGGATGAACTCAGCCATTACGTGGGCTACGCCCAGTTTTTGAGATGGGTTGATATTTAAAGGAAAGATCTGGAATGATTAGTGTTGACGGTGCTTAGGACAACGCTCGTCCAGACTGCACATTGCTTAATTGCATTGTCAAATTGATGGGTGGTCCTGTTTCACGAGTGAACGCGATTATAATACCTCAAAGTTTGAGTGTTCTCGGAAATACGCATCTTTACGAGTGTAACTCATTATTGACAGTAGTAGACAGTATTCTTCACCATGCGTGCATATGAAGTCTAAGTTTCCTTTCTTGAAGAGTACGGAAATAGCCCATCCCGACGAACAAATGGAAGAACCACAGCAAACGATGAATGCCCAGAACAAAATTAGAACAGAAAAACCGCGTTGCCCGCAGGGACAGCGCGCACATTGTCTATCGTATTATGAGTATTGTCGTTTCCTGAGATCCTTCTATTGTTCACCGTGATTGATCGTCTCCGTGTTCTAGAGAAATGTAAACTCACGGCCACTTTTAGAGTGTGTGGTGATTCAGTCCGGAGGCAATTGCTGTTATTGTTTTTTTGTTTTTTATCCTTGAAAGACGTATTTGGTGCAGAAACTTCGTGCTCTGCTCCGCGAAGACTACCTCATCGTGTTCGGCTTCTTCCACGCCGAAAGCCACGAGCACGACTTGGCCTACACCGAGAACGTGCTCAGGACCATCGCCAGGCAAGTCTTTCGTTCTAGTTGCTCCGGGTGCAGAGCTTCAGTCACTGGCAGCTGAGGAAACGCTTATTTTGATCGCGCTTCTTGCTTCGTGGTCGGTCCCTTCGGTATTCTTGTCCGAAGATGCGGCAACATTATTGGCTGTGCAGCGTCGATGCGGAGCGCGCGTTCGTCTGCTTCTTTGGGCAGGGGCTTATGGTGACGTCAAAAAGACACCGAGTCCTGATTGTCTCTGATTGAAGGATAGTAGATGGACCTCAATGCAAGCTGCCTTGAGGTCTACCCTCTATCCTTCAATCAGAGCCAATCAGAGCTCGGTGTTGTGACGTCCCCACAAACCTCTGCCAAACAAGCAGACGAACGCGCGCTCCACATTATAGGTGTCTGAGAGTCGCCACGCCTCGCGTATGTTATGCACTCAGTGACTACTGGCGACTTCCGCGAAATCGACGGCACCTAGTGGCTAGAACAGAAAACTTCCTCGGCAGGTTCGCCCGCCAGCTTTCTCGAGCGAATCAGATGTTTACAGCCGCCGGTGGTCTGAAATCGGAAGCCGTGAAAGTGTGGGTTCAAAAACACGCGATTGAAACCGTCAATAGAGGAACTAATCTACGAACGCTTAGAATGTCCACAGTCTGTTCTCGATGTTTTGGGGTTCCGCCATTTTTACACTTTTTAAAAAGCCCCGTCAAGCAACATTGGCAGCCTCCAATGTTGCTTAGCGGCCTGACGCAGCACTCGTTTTTTGTTTTGTTTTTTCTGTGCGAGCCGAGCCGAGTTCACGCCGAACGCTGACGCAGACCTCATGTCCGATACATGCCCGGAGTATTCCACATTATCAAGAAATGGCGGCCTCGGGTAATTAGTGCATCGGCCGCTAGATGGCGTGCATTTTTGAAAAGGGGCTACTACTGATCGCTAAGATTCGAGAATACAACCTCCAGACCTTTAGAAGTGGTGTGAGCAAGTTCGGACTATATTGTTTTGCCCTGTCGTTGACTAATTTTAGTATTTCTAGGGGATGGAAATCTTCTTCCTGGAGTTTCAGATAATGCTTTTGACAACTGGCAACAAGAACTTCAAAAACACAATAAGATGAACGAAGGGTCGCTACTCTATAGCGTGGCGTATACAAGGGCATTGACATGAGCGTGCGAAACCTGATCGTTACATTGCAGACTTAATTTTGCGGTCAAAAGACGTTTCAGACCGCGTCAACCCCCGAGCTCCTCTCCGTAGGTCGCGCTGATTGGCTCTGCTCTGTGGGAAAGTGCTCCTTCCAAACGGTGATTGTTATATTAAAGAAAAGTATGAGGCTCTTTTAGTCACTGTGAGCACAATAAACGAAAAGCGTGGCTTGTCATCTTTCCGCTTCTTGCTTTCCGAGTGACCCTTCGGTGTTTTCAACTGCTAACACTGCCATCTGATTGGTTGCGAAGGGATAATATGATGTTCGAGACTTGAAACTTCCTAGTGGCCGTGAAACGTTTTTCTGACATTCTGAGCTATATCTATTTGGAATCGAATGATTCCAAATAGGCAAATAGACAGAATATACTTTTGAGTAGAAAGAGGTTTCAAGTAGACATTCGATTCCAAAATTTGAAATCAAATGAATAAACCTAGGTTTGTTCATTTGAGCGTCCGGATTCATTTAGTAGCGTAAAAAGAAAATATATATAATATTGGTTTTCCAGAGAGCTTTAGCCAAAAAGAACGACTGTATTCCTGTGCCACCAATAACCTTTTTACTGTCCCGGTTACCGGAAACTGATTTAGTGAAGGTTCCTCGAAGAACGTTGGAGATCTTGCGGTGATTGCCCGTGTCTCGTGTACCCCCGAGATTCGCGTCAGGGATACGAGCGCTGGTCAGCCCTGATGGTGCTGGCAGCCTTGTGCCGCCACCTGCCGCGGGTTCTTTGGACCGCCACGGGAGTTCCCAACCCCCCTCATGTGGCGGAATCTGTCGCGTGCGACGGTGAGATGAAGCAGTGGCGAAGTGGGCTCTCTTATCTAGATCGAGTTTGTGCTGGTGCTACTGTTGTGGGAGTCGACAAAATCAAGCTAGTGGTCGCTATCATTTGAGTTGCTATGGAGAAATGAGGTGAGCTGATGTCATCTCGGGTGTGGTGGTCATGTGAGGGGGCTTCAGTCTGTCAAGTTATACTGCATCTTGTTTTACGTTAACGTCCAGTCTGTAATATTTTGATGCTCGTGAAACTATCTTAAAAGGTCCTGAGTACGGAGAACGTAGTGGTCGTCGCACTGCATTATTTCGCTCAAACACGCGGGTGGCTGTTTGCAGGTGTAGAATCACGAACGGTTCAGGTTGATGCAGCTTGCGAAATGGAACTGGCTGAAAAGCTTGCATGAGGTTTTAAGCCTTGCAACGTAGCTAAGAAAGTCATGCAGCTCAGTGTCCGGTGAGGCAACAAAAGGTCTTTTGGCAGACTGAGTGAGCATCCGTATACAAGCTCTGCTACGCTGCAGCTGGTGTCCTCTTTCAGCGTTGTACGGAGGCCTAGAAGAATTATAGGAGGGGCCTCTGTCCATGATGTGGCGTCTGAAGCTTTCAGTGTTGCTTTTAGTTGCCTATAGAATCTTTTGACGAGCCCGTCGGAGGCAGGGCGGTATGCTGTTGTTGAAATAAGTCTAACATCGAGTAGATGTGAAAGTTTATCGGATAGTTAAAATCTGAATTGTAGTTCTCGTTCTCTTGTGATCGTGTTTGGCACACCGAATCGACTGACCAATATTGTCAGAAAAGATTTCGCAACCATCTTGGCAGACGTGTCTACGATAGGGCACACCTCGAGGCAACGTGTGAATCGGTCGACGCAAGTCAACCTGTAACGGTATCACACTGATGGTGGGAGAGGACCAACGAGGTCAATGTTTACATGTGCGAATCTTGCATCCGGAGGAATCAATGATAAAATCTGAGTTGTTGTATGTGTGACGATAAGTTTCGGCTCGTTTACATTCCTGGCATAAACAAGCGCATTGACGAACCTTCATGTTTATTCTTGTCCACACGTACAATGTTGCAATTAAACGCCGAATGGCGCGAATTCCAAGATGCGATCAAGAATGCTACATCTCAAAAACTGGTCGTCTGAGGTCGGGTGGTACATATGGTCGGAGCGCGCCTTTTGCACTGTCACATTCCAGGGCCACTGGAGATGAGCCTTTATGGACATCTTCGAGGACATGTGAAGTTGACCATGTCCGGAGTTTATGAAGTTCTGAGTGCCGTTTTTTGTGATGTCGCGAGTGGCAGAAAAATCGATGGAAGGATTTGTGGAGGATGATGCGTTTATAGTTTTTACCTTCAGCGTACTGACCACACAGCACAGTTATTTTTTAAACACAGTTTTTTTACCATTAGTCAACTATTCCTTCCCAAACATTCAATGCATATCTATAAAGAAATAATTAGTGACCCTACCCGCTTTTTTTTACGCACTTCTTCCTAGTAATACATGATACAATCTTCGACACGGCTTCTATAGAATGCCTTGGTCTAGGACGAATTGTGGGCATCACCAATTAGCATACTTGACAAATGATTTCTTAAATAAACATCCAGCTGTTAGGGAAATAATCTCAAATTGTGCATTAAAACACAGCTTTAAAATTAGCATAAAGCGGTACCTTTTGTCATGTCACGTTGAGTAAATACTTTTTTTTATTGTATTTTCATTGCGTATGAGATGTATTACCTGTTTCATTTCTTTCCAATGTGTTAAGTGCACTAATGATTGTATAAACTCGGTACAAAATATTCTGTGTTGATTGATGTTGATGTGCTAGTGTATCTTCTTGTGCTTCTTTAATGTTTATTGTTTCTTTTTCGCCTGCTGAGCATTGTAAACGGGTGATAGGGCCACGTCCGGCAGAGTTAATCTGCCTTTTGCCCTGTTACCCTACATCTATTGTCTAAATAAAACCAATTCAATTTCAATTAGACACCTTTGATGGCGAATCAGCAACTACGCTGTGCTCACCAGAAATTTGTCGAAAATCCGTGGTAAATTCAGAAATAAAGGCAAGATGTCCAGTGCCACGAGTTCATGGGGTGAGCGCGTGGCATTGGACGACATTGCGTAGGTGATTAGGTTGTGGTCCGTTTAGATGGAAAACCGACGACCTTTGAGTAGGTAACGGAAGTACCTGGCCGAGAGGTCTAGAAACTCTAGGCCAAATGTGCTATAACTTACAAGCCGGAGAAGCCGCCAAGCAGCAGCACCACGGGATGACCCGGTAGGAATTCTACACAGTGCGTGAACTTCCCGCGCGTGAATTCCGAAACTATAGAAATGGCGACTTTTGGCAAGCTAGAAGAGTACGACAACAAGGAGCCCTGGTTATCCTACACGGAAAGGGTTGACGCGTTCTTCAATGCAAACGGCATCGAAGACGACGAGAAGAAGAAATGGATCTTCCTATCCACCGTCGGGACCAGCACTTACGCGACGCTCCGGAGTCTGCTAGCACCTGCGAAGCCAAAAGAAAAGAAGTACAAGGAGCTCATGGCTACCTTGAACAGTCACTTCAGCCCTCCACCGTCAGAAATCGCCGAGAGTTTTCGCTTCAACACACGAGTACAGCTCGAGAACGAAAGCGTCGCTACGTTCGTCGCCGAACTTCGGCAGATGGCAGAACACTGCAACTTCGGAGCAGCTCTCAACCGCATGCTGAGGGACCGCCTCGTGTGTGGGATACGGGACAAAACCGTGCAGCGAAGACTGTTGGTGGAGAAAAACCTAACCCTGGAGAAGGCTGTCGAAATCTCGAGGTCGGCGGAAGCAGCGGAACGCAACGCGACCAAGATACAAAGAGGCCACGTGGACGCAACCACTTCGGGAAACCAAGAAGGTACCACCAATCATCTCAAGTTCCACAGGAAGAAAAATGGTCAACAGGGACTTAAAGGCCAAAAATGGAAGGATCCAAAGGCCACAGCTAAAAAGAAGCCAGGACCACAAGATAAAGCAAGTGCTTGCATTCGTTGTGGTTTTCGGGATCATAAGTCCCCGGACTGTCCGCACATCAACACAAAGTGCTACAAGTGCGAAAAAGTTGGACACCTGGCAAGTTGCTGTTTGTCGAAGACTGATAAGCCAAAGAAGCAGTCCACAAAACAAGTGAACGTGCTGGAATCAGTTGGTGAACCATCCGAGTACTACTTGCATGCACTGCAAGCAAAGTCAACTGTGAAACCAATCCCGGTAACATTCATGGTAAATGGACTTCCAATTGAGATGGAGCTAGATTCAGGATCTCCTGTCTCTCTGATCTCCGAGGATACGTACCTGAGCCATCAGAGAAGTCTGCCTAGACCAGCTGAAACGGACATCAAGCTCAAATGCATCCGTGGGCCCATTCCTGTGCAAGGAACTTTGACTGTGGACGTAAGTCTCGGCGAGACCAAAAGTCAACAGACACTTCTGGTTGTTTCTTGCAAGAGCCCTAACCTTTGTGGCAGGGACTGGATGGCAGCATTTGACCTGCTTCCATGGCAAGTAAACTCCACTCAACTGGGAGAAACTGCAACCGACCGAGGGGTACTGGAAACGCTCCAGGAATTTGAAGAAGTCTTCAAACCAGGTTGCGGTGCATTCAAAGGACCACCGGTGCATGTGGACGTTCTACCCGACGCCCAACCACGGTACTACAGAGCCCGCTCAGTACCATATGCACTGAGGGACAAGGTGGAACTGGAACTCCAACGACTTGAAGAAGAAGGCATCATCACGGCCATATACCACTCTGATTGGGCATCCCCCATCGTACCAGTGCTAAAAGCTGATGGCAAAAGTGTCAGGATTTGCGGAGACTACAAGTTAGGTGTGAATCCTGCAGTGATGACAACCCAGTACCCACTGCCCAAAGTGGAAGACATCTTTGCTTCGCTGCAAGGAGGAGTCAAGTTTTCGAAACTAGACTTCCGTGAAGCATACAACCAACTACTTGTTGATAAAGAAACCAGCAAGCTCCTGGTCATCAACACACATCGAGGACTCTTTGCTTACAACCGTTTAGCATTTGGCGTGTCCTCGGCTCCTGCACTTTTCCAAAGAAGAATGGAAGAGACCCTGCAGGGAATTCCAGGAACATCTGTCTACCTGGATGATGTTCTGGTGACTGGAAAGACCGATGCAGAACATCTAGTGAACCTAAGAAAAGTTCTTCAAAAAGTCAAAGACTCTGGACTGAAGCTCAAGCGAGAGAAATGCGAGTTCTTCAAAGAATCACTCTGCTATCTGGGCCATGAGATAAACGCAGAGGGGCTGAAGCCTTCAAAGAAAGACGCAGAAGCTATCATTGAAGCACCTGAACCCAGGGACGTCAGTGAACTGAGATCTTATATTGGACTTCTTTCGTACTACGGCAAGTTCATTCCGAATCTGTCCACAGTGCTTGCGCCCTTGTATGCCCTACTGCACAAGAACACCCGCTGGCAATGGACAGACACTGAACGAAAAGCCTTCGTCGAAAGCAAGAATGCCATCATGGAGGCAAGGGTCCTGACCCACTACGACCCATCAAAAGAGCTTGTTCTGGCATGCGACGCCTCACCGTATGGTGTGGATGCTGTGCTCTCGCATCGGAAGGATGGCGTAGAGTCGCCACTCGCATTCGCATCCCGGACTCTGACACCGGCCGAGAGGAATTACTCACAGTTGGAAAAGGAAGCACTGGCCATTATTTTTGGTGTCACACGGTTCAGAGACTACCTGCTGTGTCGAAGTTTTGTGCTCATCACTGACCACAAGCCACTTGTGGGGATTTTTCGGGAAGACAAGGCAATTCCAGCCATGACAGCTTCGCGCATCCAACGCTGGGCTCTTACCCTTGGAGCCAACAGGTACAGCATCGAGCACCGACCAGGACGTCTCAACGGAAATGCCGATGCCATGAGCAGGCTGCCCTTGAAGACTGCACACACAGATCCTCCGGAACCTCCGGAACTGGTCAACTCAATCTCAAGCTTAGAAAAGCTGGAGATTTCGGTCAAGCAACTACAACAATTCACAAGCAGCGACAAGGACTTAAGCCAAGTGCTACAGTGGGTGGAGAAAGGATGGCCACAAAAGCCTCCGGACAAGTCACTACAACTATTTTGGAACAGACGTGACGAGCTAAGCGTGCATCGGAATCTCCTGTACTGGAGAAACCGCGTGGTTGTGCCAACCCCTGCTCGCCAACACATCTTAGACCTGCTGCATGAAACTCACCAGGGAATGGTGGTCATGAAAGGTATGGCGAGATCTCTTGTGTGGTGGCCGAACATGGACGCAGAAGTAGAGCGCTGTTCACGACAATGTTCACAGTGCCTCCAGAACTCCCCAATGCCACCAAAAGCAGAACCGGTACCCTGGCCCGAACCAAAGGAATGCTGGGAGCGTCTGCATCTCGACTACGCAGGACCATTCGAGGGGAAGATGCTACTGGTGTTGGTAGATGCGAAGTCAAAATGGCTTGAAGTCATCATTGTGGCAAGTGCCACATCCGAGCAAACCATAGAACACCTACGTGACATTTTTGCAAGGTTCGGACTACCAAGGTGCAAGCTCTTCCAAGACTTTGTTCAAGGAAATGGGATCAAGCATCTCCGAACTGCCCCTCTTCATCCAGCATCTAATGGCTTAGCAGAACGAGCTGTTCGCACAGTCAAGGATGGACTCAAGAAAACGGAGGGAAGAGACCTCAAGCTCCGACTTGCTCAATGGTTGCTCATGTATCGCCGAGCACCCCGTCCGAACGGAACGTCTCCAGCAAAACAGATGCTGGCTTATCCAATGAAAGCAAGACTGGACCTCTGTATTCCCAGGAAGGGTGAAGAGGCAATTCTGGAGCAGTTGCCGACAGAATCTAGGCAACGGGCCGAGCAAGAAGAAAAGGAAAAGGGACTACGCCACAAGAAAGGGAACAAGGTAGCAGTTCGCAATTTCGGTAAGGGACCTCGATGGTGGTTGGGCGAGGTGGAGAACACCAGCGGTGCATCCATTATTACTGTGTCAACTCCGCAAGGGCAAGTGCGCCGCCACATCGACCAAGTAAAGCCACACTTGACCGCTTTAGCATCGAGTCCTAAGAAACAACTACCACCTGACCAGGACCAAGGCTACACAACAAGCGATGCAAGGACAGCGGAGAGTTCAAGGACGCCCAATGTGAGACGACCTACACGAACTGTTCTCAAGCCCCTAAGATTTACATAACCTTCATTAAGAAGGGAGGAGTGTTGTGTACGCCCTCACTAGATGGCGCCACCGACCCGCTCTGAACGACTGCGCCGAGGAAGGCGAAGAAACTCTCGTCAGAGGGAGCCGACTCTGGAACCGCGTCAAGGATGGCTGCTGCCATTCCGGCCGCTTGTTATTAATAAAGTATTATGTTATACCCGAACCCCGAAGTACATAATAACGTCGTTCAGCTGTTGATAAAGGTTTAGAGAAAAATCCATTTGGACGCCACTGACTTTAGGTATTGTTGAAACACTACTCCAACTGTCATGTCAGAAGCATCCACCTTCAAAAACGGTGGAGCATTGCTGCGTCGATTAGTCAACAGAGTTTCATCAGCAGACGCTGCTGAATGCAGCAGCTGCTGCATCATTCGAGGTCGGTGTTGTCTTACACGTGGCTCCGCCAAGAGTGTTGAGTGGTTTCAGTGTCGCTGCTATACACCAGCTAAAGATGACGATAGAAGTTGAGTAGGCCGAGAAATTATCTTAGTTTCCTAATACTTCATCTTGAGATGTTAGCTGGCTTACTCCATTCTTGTCGAGGTGATGACAAATGAAATTAATCAAACTCGGCTACACCAAACTCACACGTTCCGAGTTGATGGCAACTTGTCTAATCTTGAAAATATTGTTTCAAGATGCTTCTCGTGTTCTTGTTGGTTGTGGCTGAAGACAAGAGTGCCGTCCAGGCAGAAAAAGCAAAACGAACCCCCCCCCCCCCCTCCTTTCCCCTCAAGGATCTGGTCGACGAAGCGCTAAAACGTATGCGCAGCATTGCGAAAGCCAAAAGGCATTCGCAGGAATTCGAACAAGCCGAAGCCGGGTGTAAAGATGGCTGTCTTGGGGATATCAGAAGGCTTTACTGCGCTTTGGGGATAATCTTTGATGAGGTTTATCATGGAGAACATTGTTCAACGTGCAATAACACCAGTAAAGTCATGAACATGAGGAATGATGTAGCGGTCCGGAGTCGCGCCCTTGTCGAGAGCCCCATGCTGTCCGCATTATCTACAGTGTCTTGTCGTTTCGGGAACGTGTTCAATGAAGATGAGCAGTTGCTGAACGAAAGGCATACCAGACCTAGTTCGAGCACATAATCGAACGAATTCCTGGCCACTTGGTAGCGGTCCCGAGCAAGACAGCGCGGCGGGGTATACGGGATGAGCAGTTGTCTCGATACAATGCGTGACAGTGTTTTTTACTGGGCGTTCACTTATAAATGGTGGCGTGAGAGTGAGAAATTTTGTAAGAACAATGTGCCATGGAGACTCAGTCATAAACGTTGAAACGAAGAGACTGCATGGGGTTCTTCTATATACAATCCATGTACGCGGAGTCGTGTTTCCGCCCCAATAAGCTCTTAATGCCGGACGTCCACAATAAGGTTGAATAACCGAAGGAATTCGGCGTAAATAATTGGACGAGTGACTTCGCCGATTAAAAACACTCATGGGAAAGCACGGGTGAGACCTATATCCTCTCTCCAAATGTTGGGAGGGGGAACCATTTACCGCTTGAAGTGAGGCTTCACGTCGTCGGTGGTTCTCTTGGGTTTGAGGAATTACGCTAATCTCCGCGCCTGTATCGTCCAGAAAATGCATTTTCTGTTATCCACCGTGATGAAGACAAAACTGCTCGCATCGGGCGCCACTGCCGTCTTTAATGTGTGCTTCGGGAGTTTCCCTGCTGAGCGCAGGGAGGAATACAAAGGGGAGCCCGTTCACCCAATATTTGGTAAAACCAACATAGTTGACTGACTATGGCAAAGGGTGATCGACTTGTCGGGGGGCAGAGGTTTGATGATCTTGAAACACTACGTGATGTAAACGATTCGGTAAGATGAAGGGATGATACTTGTCAGGATAGTCGGTCCACGTTTTTTAACAGTTGAAGTACGACATCGTTGATTTTCGTGAAGCGGTTGTCAATGTCTGGCACAATCATGGTATGGTTGAATTGAGGGCCCAGTGGGCAGGTGCGTTTACCTCCATAATTTTATCTGCCGTGCGAGCCAAGGTCACTCTGAATGTTGTTTCTGAGACAGACAAAATCATGCGCACGTTGTTCGGGAGACGCTGAAGAAATATTTCCCGATAAGTTTAACCTTCGAGCGCGTTTCGTCTGTCATCGAGTAGTTGACGCATCCGTCGAGCTCTGTCGGTTTCCGATCTCCCAACTCTTCGGCCGTCAACAGTTGTTGAAGGCGGCGTTTTTCAGACTATGTGCTGCGGTAAATACGTTCGTCCTTGAGGTAATCGTACGGATCGTTGGAAGGGGCACGAAGAATGTCGCGGACATCCATGGCGGTTGTTTGTAGTAGTGCGGCCGCCTCGAAATCAAAACGGAACCTCTTTGAGGAGATTCGGTTTGCACAGAACAGGGCTTCGACGTTCATAACCCCAAGTTCTGCGTCGCCGTCCCAAAATAATAGTATACCTTAAAACATCCGGATGGAATGTGTGCGGCCAGCAATTGAGGATCACCGGCGGAGGACGTGGAGGACAGTCTCGATTTTAATTATGAGTTTAGGAAAGGGCAGGAGTCGTAGTATAGGTTACCACTTGTAGTAAAGAAGAAATATTGTCTTCCTGTTTCAACTGTAATTTTTTTATAATCTTGGTTAGCGGGAACTGATTTCGTAAAGGTTCTCCGAAGAACGTTGGGAATCTCGCGGTGAATGCCCGTGTCTCATTTCTCCTCAAGACTCGCTTCACGAGATACGGACCCTGGTCAGCCCTGGTGGTTCTGGCAGCCTTTTGCCGCCACCTGCGGTGTTTTTCTCACCGCCACAAAGCTTTCCCATCAGTTATAAGAATACGTCACATTAGATAACAAATAGGATTTGTTGTCTGTGCAAGATGGCGATATAAACCGGACTTGGTGGGCCAAGTCAGAGCGTCAGATGTCGTTCCAACAGCGACGCCATATTGACATCGCGCACGCAAGTCAACGAATGACATCTGACATCTGATATTATGCTCTGATAATTTTAACATGGCCGACCTCACTGAGCCCAAGCGCCGCCTATTCCACCGTGGTCGCTTTTACTTATGCACGACGACACCGTATGTCGTTGGTGCTACCGTATGTCGTACTACTGGGGAAGATTTGAGGGGATCGTCTGCAATTTAGATCGGTTAAACCGCGTCCCAAAACGATTGTTAAATGACGAGCTGCGAGTACGTTCTCGATTGGACCAGAAAACTTGCTGATCCATTCGACGAACAAGAAGGAGGAGAAGGCTGGAAATATAAGCAAAATGAATCGCCTTTGCGTTCTTGAAAAGCGGCGTGTCAAGTTACTGCCGAACAAAATACGTGGTAAAGAAAACTTAACGAAAAACGCATGATCATAAAGCCGGTCGTGGAAAAACCACAACGTTCAGGACTAAACTCGCGAACATAAGCGACCCGAAACGGATGCGCTCGTTCTCTAGAGGTCACGCGCGCGCGTCCCTCGTTGCTACCTACAGTCGAGACCGGTTATAACCAAGTCAACGGGAATCGGAAATCACTTCGCTATGTCCGCTATTTCGTTATAACCGACTTAGGTTATAACGAAGTGCAAAAGGGAATGGTTAATCGTGATCGCTTCGCTGTAGCCGCTCTTTCGTTATAACCGACTTCGTTATAACCGGTCTCGACAGTATTTCACGAAGTTTTGGGTTCGAGTCCTTCTGGAATTACGATTGTGTATTGCTTCACTCTATGTTTTATTATCATAAACCCTTTTCAAAAATTCATCAAGCAACATCGATGGTCGCCGGCCGTTTCTCGGACACGAAGCACGTGATTGGGTCCGAGTCCTCGCCGAGCGCTGACGTCAGCACTCGTGTCCAATACATGCTCAGAGTACGTGAGCAAAAAATGGCGGATAGACGCCGACGCGGACTTTTATATTGGCTCTACTCTCATCCACAATCAGGTTCTACGACCGCATTCCACAACGAATGCGAGCCATGGGGGGACGATCAGCACGTTTACAGTGGTTAGCAACGAAAGAAAAGTCGGATGGGCTTGAAACCGAAACGGTAAACGCAATCACGTAGTGTAGTAGCGTACAGCTGATACAAGAGTGCCGATCAAAATCTTAAAGGGCAACTCCGCTTCATTTTTGGTTTAAAAAAAAACAATGCAGTCCTTTTCAGTATCGCCTAGGAAAACCACACGTCAAATATTACGACGCAGTTCGGTCTAAATGTTTCATAAACGGTCCGGCAAACTTTTTAACTCGCCAAGTTGCCGAAATCGGCTGACTCGAGCGGGCGAAATCAGGCGCAACCAACAGCGCAGTCAAGGGTACGGCATGGGCGGAGTCAACATTGAGCTAAGCGTCATCATCATGGCCCCCTTTTGCTTGTTTTTACTTCTCCGGGCGAGCGTATCGCCGTCTTCGCGTCACAACCAACGTCGTCGTCTCACCGTTTGTGATTATTGTCTCTCGGAGTTTCGTCCACACTACGGACACCACGTGCGCAGACTTATGCCGCAGTTGTGCAGACGTCGTCGAATGCCGTAGACACCAAAATGTGGCGAAGAGTGCAGTGCAGACGTCACTCGCGCCTACCACACGCCCGCCCCAATCCCGGAGCCCGTCGTTGGGTCGAGGACCACGTGACATCTCGTGCCACGTGATGGCCATGTACCTGGCGGCCCGAGGCCAATGTTGCCGGACGGAACCGAAGTTTCGGTTTCGACTTCCGCTCGTGTTTAAAATTAGATTTAAAAATATATATCCCATTTTTCGTGAAGTAAACGACGTAGTGTCTTTTACTAGGGGTTTTTAATTCGAAATCACTCATTATCCCGAAATCTTCGGAATTGAGCGGAGTTGCCCCTTCATGTTTTTATCGCTCCCACTCTCTTAAAAATGACTACGCGTCTACTTACCCGCAAAACATTTGAAAAGCCAATCTTTCCTATCCACGAAATCAGCTCAGCAAATAATGAGGCAGAACATCCGTTTAGACTTAAAAAGGAAGTCTGCGCTGTGGCATTGCGCAATGCAAAGCGTCATGCTTGCATTGCGTACAATGTCACAGCGCAGACTTCATTTTTAGGTCTAAACAGATGTTCTGCCTCATCATTTGGTGAGCTGATTTCGTAGATCGCAGAGTGGCTCTTCGAGTGTTTTGCGGTAGACGCGCAGTCATTTTAAGAGAGCAGTTCACAACTCGAATGGCGTGCATTTAATCCCGTTCTTGTGTTTCACATTTGGGCCGTCAGGCTGCGCAAGTTTTCGACGCACAATTGGATCAAAGAGATCTATAGTTAAAAGAGGGAGCCACTCTAACCGTGGAGAGTGTCTGCAATTGAATGGCGGACGTCAAGCTGTGCCCATTGTCCGCAACTGCGCGCGCGTCAAATTATCTCGTGGCGAAGAGGTAAATGGATGGAGAGGCGGAGGCGCCTGCATACGATCGACGCCTTCGTCGCCCCCTTGTGGTGTCGTATTGCAAGCGTGGCCCATAAACCACGTGACTCCGATGGTGCTGTTTGGAAGCACTCTGCAATCTAGGCACAGAAACAGGCAGCCTCGCTCTCCTATTTCCCGTTTCTTTTTGTTTGGTTTTTTTCGCTAAGCGCCGCATCTACAGTTGCGAAAAACTCTATAGGTGGCGCAAGTAATTCGACAACAAATAGTGAACTGCCGCCATACATCCATCCATCCACCCATTCATAACGTGACGGTGGGTGCAGATATTTCCTCAAACGCCGTTTCATCGATGACCGTTTTATCAAAGCTGCTATACGGAACGCCATTTCATCGAACGCCGTTTCATCGAGGCCGTTTCGTCGAATACCGCCTAGTTTAGCAGTGAAAAGTTTTGATCTACGAAATGGTTTTCTTGTATTATCGAAAGGATAGCAGGAATTTCAATTTCCCACAGAAAGGGTAACTAATAATAAGAAACGTAATTTTCTCCGCTCCACCTTCCATTTCTATTTTTTTTTTTCCATAGATGATCACCTGTGCTGCTCATGCGG
>JABSTQ010005292.1:0-76173 GCA_013358835.2 Ixodes persulcatus
CGAGCGTAGTGGAGAATTAGCGAGGGAAGAAAGGAGGAAGTGTCAGTTCTAGCGGGACGAACCGCCGGTCCGCAGGCTGGGGTCACTGGTGGTCAGGAGTCCAGCCTGTTGACCGGCGGGCTCGACGACGCTGGAGAGCTAAGTGTCCCTCAGCTCAATAGCGCCTTCGAGCACCAGGCGTCGGGCAGTCAGGTGACAGCAGATAACTCGCAGGACAAGGGCGCGCAGGTACCAGGGGGATCTAGGGTACTGGTAGTGGGGAGCTCTAACGTAGCACGGGTTAAGAGGGGTGTACTGAACAGGGTGAAGGGAGACCAGAGGGTAACCGTAGAGGTCCAGCCAGGGAAGTGTATGGTGGATGCTATGACCGCAGCACGTGAGGGGGTGTGGGATAACCGGGAGGGAAGGAACCTAGTAATAGTTCACGCGGGGCTTAATGATGTGCTCCAGGGTAGGAGCCAGAACCTCGGAAAGCAGCTAAACGTGGGAATGCGTAAGCTGAGGGACGTGTCTGAGAATGTGCACGTGGTTGTGTGCACCATTCCAGAAGTTCGGGGGCAGTCCGGGGTCACGGAGAGGAGGGTTGTCGAAGCCAACAGAGTAATTAAGGGTATGAGTCGACAGCTTCGGTACGACGTAATGGAAGTAAACAGGGAAGTGTACAAGGCTGGCTCCCGCCCTTTTGCAGATGGCATTCACTACAGTGAGGCCACGGGTTACAGGGTGGGGGATAGGATGGGCCGCACGGTGACTGCTTTTTTTGGGGGACCGAGGGCCCTGGGGGTACTGAAGTAACTGAAAACCCAACAAAGTCAGGAGAGGCACCCAGGTTTAAAAAGAGGAGAAAACGTAAGAACAGGTATAAACAAACAACACAATCAGACATTGGATATAGTAACATGCAGGGTGGTAGAAATAGGTTAAAATGGGAAGAGGTAGAGGAGCAACTAAGAAAGGAGGATTTAGTGGTGTATGGGTTTGTGGAAACACATCTCAGAGACATGGAGCAGCCACCTTGCAACCCTGACTATGTGTGGGAAGAATGCAACAGAACGGAGGGAACGAGGAAGGGAGGTGGAATTGGAGCATTTATTAAGAAGAACATGAACTTTCAAAGGATCAGAAAGGAGTGCGCCGAACACTTGTGGCTGAAAGGAAAAGTCGCTGGGGAATCAACACTCCTTGGAGTTGTTTACTTATGGACAGGGAAAGGTGCTAAAGAGGAAAACAGAAAAATGATTGATTGCATATCAAGAGACATTAGTGAGCTAGGGGAAGGCTCTGAAATAATTATTATGGGAGACATGAATGCCCATATCGAGGGTCTGAATGGGTATACGGACTCAACTGGAAGCATATTACTAGAACTGGTGGAAAAGCATGACTTAGTTTTATGTAATACCAGTCTGAAGTGTGACGGGCACATAACGTGGGAAATTGGCAATCTACATTCAACTATAGATTACGTACTTATGTCACACAAAATATATGGTAAGTTACAAGTAATGAAAATAGATGAAGGTTCCAAAAGTCTTGGTAGTGATCATAAACGTATTAAGCTGAATTTTGCCAGAGAAGTAAATGCTGAAACTAGACAACATATTTCAAAGCAGACTTTCTGCAGCGACAAAGAGTTGGAAATAGTTGCTGAAAGAATAGAGGAAGCAGTTTCAGGGCAACGGTATACAGATTGGACCTATGAGAGCCTAACTGGGCTTTTTGTTCTGGAACTAGACAAAGTTCAGAGTAAACGAAAGGGGAAGCGAAGACATAGACCAGAAAGCTGGTGGGACAAAGAAGTGAAGCAGCGATACAAAAACGTCAGGAAGCCTCTAGAGAACACAGGCATTCCAAGCGTAGTGGGGAGTCGGAAACGGAAGTAAAAAGAAGATGGGACACTTTTATAACATGTCGCCGAGAGGCATCCAGTTTGATCAATGCGAAAATTCAGTGAAAGGGTGAAGAATGGATGAGTAATGTAAGCAAGAAAGATAGAAACGCAGCCAAGAAGTTTTGGGAGCACTTGAACTCACTCGGTGAAACGACGCAAGCTAGACAGAGGTTCATACTCTCGCATCAGGGAGATCAATTAGAGGGAGAGGATGCGATACGATATATAGGAGCAGTGATGGAGGAGAAATTTCGGGAACGGGTACATGTGGAAGTTGGGAGAACCGAAGGCAGTATCTGTCCAGCTTTTGACATCGCGGATTTTGGACAAAGAGAATGGGAAAAGGCGGAACGAAGAGTCCCTAGTGGCACGTCGACAGGCACAGATGGTATCCCAATCAAGCTGGTGAAGAATTTGGGTCCTAAATCTAAGGCAAAACTAAGGGAGGTAGTGAGCACTATGGTAACAAAAGGAAATATTCCAGATGAATGGAGGCTTAATAGGATGAGTATGATATATAAGGGAAAGGGAGATAAGTCTGACATTAGGAATTATCGTCCCATAGCCGTGACACCAGTTATTTACAGGTTGGTAATGCAGATTATAAAGAACAGACTGGAGGAATGGGTAGATTGCGAGGGCATACTGGGCGAGTTGCAGAACGGCTTTCGGAAACAAAGAAGGTTGGAAGACAATATATTTTCTCTAACACAGTGTATAGAAATAGCGCAAAAAGAAAACAGACAGCTCTGGCTGGCATTTCTGGATATCAAGGGTGCCTATGACATTGTGAACCAAAAAACTCTGTGGGACATAGTGGAGAGCTTAAACCTAGATGAAGGACTAACAGCAATATTAAGGAACATTTACAAAGATAATAAGGTGATTATAACATGGGAAGGAAAGGCAACGGGGAAAATAGAGATAGGACGAGGCCTTAGGCAGGGGTGCCCGTTATCGCCTTTGCTGTTTATGTTGTATCTGAGAGGATTGGAGGATAGACTAGAGAAGAGTGGGCTTGGATTTGACCTTTCGTACAGTAAGCTAGGCCAAACAATTCAGCAATCCTTACCGGGACTGATATATGCGGATGATATCGTACTAATGGCTAACAACAGGATAGATTTGCAGGAATTAATGAGCATCTGTGGTAGCGAAGGAGAGGAATTAGGTTTAGAATTCAGTAGTGAAAAATCAGCAGTCATGATTTTTAACAATGATGATGTTGAGAGACTGAAGATACAGAATATTACAGTTGAGAGAGCTAGTAAACACAAGTATCTAGGAGTATGGATATGTGGTGGTGAAGAATATCTCAGTGAGCATGAAAAGTATATAATAAGTAAGGGCAACAGAAATGCGGCTGTAATGAAAAATAGAGCACTTTGGAATTACAACAGGTATGAGGTGGTGAGAGAGATTTGGAAAGGGGTCATGGTGCCTGGCTTGACTTTTGGAAACGCAGTGCTATGCATGAAATCCGAAGTGCATGCAAGACTAGAAATAAAACAGCGTGGAGTAGGTAGGCTGGTTTTGGGGGCACATTGCAAAACATCAAACCAGGGAGTACAAGGAGACATGGGATGGGCGTCATTCGAGGGTAGGGAAGCTGTGAGCAAGATAGAACTTGAGGATCGGTTGAGGCAAATGGGTGGAGAGCAATGGGCACGAAAGGTTTTCAGCTATTTATACCTGAGGAGTATAGACACAAAATGGAGACAGCGCACTAGGAAATTAAGAGGAAAGTTTTTAGGCTATAGTGGGGTTACGGAAGAGCAGGTCTCAGTTAAGAAGAAAGTTAAGAAAGAGATCGGTGGCTAGAGGGAATGCAGACAAAGAAGGTTCTGGAAGGCTATAGATTAAACAAAACAGTTATTGCCAAAGAAAGCATTTATGACAATTCTAGGGGAAGCTCATTGTTGTTTGAGGCAAGGACAGGTGTTTTGAGAACCAGAACATGCAGAGCGAAGTACCAGGAAATGGACACAGTGTGCGCTGCTTGTGGAGAGGAGGACGAGACGGCTGAGCACTTGATACTCTACTGTAAAGGGCTTCACCCTATGCATACCGAAGACAACATAGATTTAATAAGGTCATTGGGTTTTAGAGACAGCGAAGGAAAAGTGGATTTCAAGACAGTAGAGATTACCAAGCAAAGATTAAGTGAATGGTGGCAGAAAGCGAGAGAAAACTAGGCATTTTCTTATTGACTGATGGCAAGGGGGATTATAGCCTCACTTTCTTTTCAGTACGGAGTGAATATAGTTTTCACATTTAAATATTCTAAGCTTAAAGGGTAACATAAAAAGGCTAGGTGGCGTAAGCTACCGCCCGATCCAAAGGGCTCAGCCGTATTCATCCATCCATACAGGGTTTGTGCTGCATTCGAAAGAGGGCGCTCCCACGATGTCACACAGGGTTCGTGCTGCATTCAACAGAGGGCACTGCGTTCCGGTCACATGTTTCACGTGTTTTGAATTTGAACCACGGGGACTCGACCTCGCTACCTTCTTATCAGAAGCCCAACACTCTACCGTCTGAGCTATGAGCACAATCCTTCTTGGACGACTTCATTCGTCCTAGTATTTCGTACGTCTAGCGCGCAATTCAGATCACGTGTTAGAGCTATCGCAACGCTTGGGTTTTGTAACGAAATTGCTGAGTCATTCACCAGAGGGCGCTACAGGGATGACGGAAGAGTTCAGGATTATTGAGTCATCTGTCAGGCGAGAAAATGCACTGTCACGATGACGACACAGATATGTCGTCGTGAGATTAGTGCCGAGAAATGCATTGTCGCGTGTTTTCCCGGTGGGTCATGTGACCAACGTCACCTGATATTTGAATCGCTGCGCAGTTGACACCTCGGTTCATAGATGGCGCGTCTTTTGTTGCTAAGCGTCTTTGTTGTTAGGGCATGAGTGACATCTTGCGTCGTGGGGGTCTGACCTTGCGCCATCTGTTGCTAGAAAGTTGAATTGTGCGTCTTCCTAAGGTGTGCCCATCCGTATTTTCGCGTGCGCGCAATGCGTGTGAGTTGCCGAATCTGTTTTTAGATGGCGCACACCTGAATCCATTTGCTGGCGTGAACTTTTATCATTATCACACGACATTTTCTCGATAATGTTAGCGGCAGCTTAGTAGATGGTGTCAACTCTATCGCGCTCATATCATCTCTCGATAATTTTATCGTAATCTGTCTGCTGAACGGAGCATTGTGGGAAATTGACCGGAGCGTGGTCGCATCCATACGCGCTAAAGACAAGACAGATATGATGTTTCATGTTTTTTATTATCATTCGCTCTTAGAACACGCACACTTATAAATACAGATACGGCTTTTAAAATCACTCTACGCGACAAAGAAACCACTGGAAACACTTTACACAAAAATGTACAATACAAGCAATATCAAAACACATCCGAGGAAAAAAAAATGTGGAATAACAGAGCAACGCGCACGATACAATAAAAAAAAAGATATTTACAAGGTCAGGGCGTGAGATGAGAAGAGAGATAGGATCCGGCTTTCGTACACTAGCGGATTATACAAAAATGTACACAAGAAGTTTCAAGACACACCGGTGGGAAACGAGAGCAATTGCGAAAGAGTCCAAAATATTTACAAGGCGTGTGATGAGGAGTCAGGTCACTCGCTTCCTAAAACGCTCTTGTGGCCAAAAGGAAACGTCGTAATCCCGTCGCTGCAAATGTATCGCTTGTTATCGAACGCATTCAGAGCAATTGTTTCGATTGCGATGCTTTTGTTCTCGTTAAGTTTTCGAGCAATCAAATGTTGCGTCACTCTGTGCAAAGTTTTCGTCTCTAGAGCGTGCTTGTACAGCTCGTAGGTGAACTTGCGAGACTCGCATTTCTTTACTCCTTTGTCTCTTACGCAACACGTGTTGCTGCTTGTTTTGAAGCTGTATAACTTTGGTTTTAAGCAACAAAAAGCCGCTAAGTGAGTAGTGGGATATTCATTTTTTAACACACCGAGCCTCATTTTGTTTTCGGTTGAAAAGCGCTTGTGACTCTCTGGATATCGAGATGTATCTAAGCATGCGTCTCGGAGTTGGAGCAGTTTGTCGTCTACGTCTGAACCGTGAAGGTGTAGGAAGAAGGAATCCGTGTCGCAGTAAAGAGCCCTCGCTGAGGGGATCGCACGACGAAGTTGATTATAAAAGAAGTCGTACATTACTATTTTTGATATCTCAAGAATCGAGAACCCTGCGTAGAGTGGTTGCTTGAGTTTGATCACTTTCGGAGCGAACTGGAAAATTACGACCTGCGAGCTAAGTGATCGAAAATGCGTCAGGTTCGGCTTCTGAAGCATTTTCAGTATGTCGTCCTCTTTAACGCACAGTTTAATGTGTCCATGTTTACGTGCATTCTCGATCGTCTTGCCATATATGCTGTTCATGAACAGTTTGGAAATGTTCTTCTGGAAGGAGTTGGTTGCTTGCTGTCTCAGCTGGTGGTTAAAATCAATACACTCTCTCAAGAACGCTCGCTGAGAGAATTTGAGGACTCGGTGAATTTTTGTGACCTCTAGTTCTAACTGGATGTACAGTTTCAAAATCCGGTAGTGCAAAACGTATTTCGTTTTGTCGTGAAGTGTGAGCAGCAGCTTCTTAGTGGATTCCTCTTTGGGCATTACATACTTGTCAATGAGACTTTTTTGATAGTCGGACAATCAATCGTAGGAACGCTTTGCTTCACCGGGGCCAAGGGAAAGTCAGAATGAGTATCGTGCAAGTCGTGGGGATATCTGAGGTCTACCTCCAGAATGTATCCCGTCGAAGCGTCATCTGGAACGTCATCAATGTTCAGGCAGGCAATCTCGTCTTTCGTCATCTACTCAAAGTCCAACACTGCAGGGCTTCTCTCATTGTCGCCGCATACAGACCGTTTACGTCCAAGTCCAAAATCTGAGACGGTTCGTGTTGCGGGTAAAACGTATCCGTTCCCGGAACATTTGCGATAGCATGACGGGTTGTGCATTGGGTAATCCCTCCGCGAATACCCTGTTCTATCATGAGATATGTGTCAGGATCGTCAATTAGCTGCAGTCTTACTTTCGACTGTTTCAGCGCACACGACAAGCTTAGGGACGGTAACGATACGAAATGTAAAGCCTCAATTTCGTACGTCTCCAGCGTCCACCGTCTAAAGTTTTGGAAAACATCGGCCAGTAGGAGGCAGTCCGTCTTTAGGTAAAGGTCGCTGTATTCTCCAAGGTTCTTCAAACCAAAGGTATCGAAAACGACCTGTGCATGTTGGTAGTCCTCTTCACACACAACGCTCCCGGTCAACTTGTTAAAAAAGGCCTCTTGTGGCGGGAGGCTTTGACCTTCGTAACTCTCAAATCTTGTAATGAAATTATAACAAAACACTCCTTTGCGGGCAAGGAGTTCGACGTGCTCGGGAAAGGACTGCCGAAGGCAACAAAAATGCTCTGTGAACACAGAGTGGAGATTTTGCACGAGCGTCTCCAGGCTTGCATTAAGAAATGCGAGGCTGTCAATAAAGCGAAGGTTGCCTATCTCTAACAATTTAAAATCCTGGCACGAGCTTCCGAGTACATTAATATCCTTGGACTCGAACAAATTAAGCTTGCCTAGAAAGACACTGAGGTCGTAGGAATGGTTATGCGCTATGAGTGGAACGGTGTGTTTGTTGATTCGATGGTTTAGGTTACACTGGGAGCAAAGCGCCCGCCTATACTCTCCCGTCATGTGGTCGTGGTCGCGAGTTTTCATTTTCTTGCTAAAGCTTTCGTTGCAAATACCACAGCGTGAAGAGTCCGCGTGGGAAGCCTCGTTTTCTTGAGTCATTTGAAGAGCCACCTCACTCGACACAATGAATCGGGGTATTTCCTTCGCTAGAAAGTTGAGAATCAGAATGAATCTTTCTACGCAGTCGGGTCCGCGATAGAGGTATTCCTCACCAATGGACGAATCTTTTGAGCGGATGACGAGAAGACAGAAAGAGCTGGGGACGTGATTCTCGTAAACATTGCCCGTCGAATGAGTCGGTTCCAGAATCGCTTCAAAGTCGTAAACGCAATAAAAGGGGAACTCTTCCATGACATGCGTGCTCCGAAAGTACAGTTCGTCACCCTTGTTCGGGAAGACAGTTTTGCCCGGCTTCTTGTCCCTGCACATTGAGAGATGGTCAGATAGGGTTTCCTGCCTCTGAACCCGGTTAGACACATCTTTCAACGAAAGCGTCCCTACTGAAAAAAACCATTTGAAATTCAAACGGGTGGGAAACTGGTCGCCCGTTTGAATCAAATGGGTGGCAAACCTGTCGATCCGTTTGGATCAAACGTGATTATGGGATACGTTTGCCCGTTTGAAACGGTACCCGTTCAATACGGGTACCGTTTCAAACGGGTACCCGTATCCCATAATCACGTTTGATACGGGTACCCGTTTGAAACGGTACCCGTTCGATACGGGTACCGTTTCAAACGGGTACCCGTATCCCATAATCACGTTTGATTCAGGTACCCATTTGATACAGGTACCCGTTTGATACGGGTGCCCGTTTGATACGGGTGCACGTTCGACCAGGCACGTGACCACATATTTGAATGCGCCATTCGGATAGACAATTTATTCGCTAGCCCAAAATAAGTATCGTCTGGAAGGTTGGTTATTTGAAACTTATTTAAGACGTCCCGAAACTCAAAGACCTATTTCTAACATGGAGGAAACACGTGGAAAAAATCGTGCTCGCACAGGTGCTTGCAAATGGGCACAAAAACAGACACAAAAGATCGTTTTCAATTCGCCTAGAAGTTTATTACAACTTATTTTGTAGACAAGTACAAACGTGCTAGCGTTCTGTGAAATGTGAAGATGCACTCTTATACTGCCGAGGTAATTTCAGACTGTATGGCAGACTTTGGGAAAAATTATTTTCCCGGCTTCCGCGACATTAAACGCTGCATAATTCTCTAGATAATCTGGAAGAGTACGCGTAAAAGAACGGTCAATCATTGAAAACAAGCAGGTTGCAGTGCACTCACCATAGTAATAGCTGACTTGAAAGATGTAATCCAAAATATAAGTCGACACGGTCAAAGCAGGACAACCACACAAACACAAAAACGAGAAAGAAGGCTCCTTGAAGTTTCAACACGATGCGGCGCACAAGCTGTCGTTTGCGGAACACAACCAAACCCCAAGTATTCCTGACTTCTTTGAAGAGTCGCTTGTTGCCGATATACGCGTAGGACTTTTCGAACGCTGATAGCTTTGGTGCACATCCAATACGTTGTCGGAGACATCCTAATAAGACCGCAGGGTTAGACGACAGATCGAAGCAGGTGGGACGAGCGAAGTTCAAAGTGCAACTGAGAACAAGCAGACCAAGAAAAAAGCGGCTGCTGGGCGCGCCGTTCCGGATCTCGATGGTTATCAGTGTGTAGCTCGCGCGCTGCTGCGGGTCACGTGACAGAGCTGACCAGAGGGGAGGGAGGGGGCGAGGTCAAGGCGAAGGACACCGGGACGCACTCCACCCTTCAATAAACAAAAAGAGAAAAAAAAACTCGCGGTTAGTTTTTTTTTTTTTTTTTTGCAGTTAATGTTAGGGGAGAGGGTGCACCAACCGCTGTACCGCTGTACACGCGCTTTCCTCCTCTCTTCGAATTGCAAAAGAACGTTGACTATGCCGCGTTTGCAGCCTCGGAAAGCAGGCGAATTCTTTTAGCACGCTCAAAACCTGGAAATGGCGCGCGCCGGCCTGAAGGTCGGCTTGCGCCCGAGCAAAAAAAAGCACCCAGCGCGAGATCGTAATTTGACTGCTGCAACAGCGGGCCTGCTCTCGCAATGCTCGATGTTCGTACAGCCACGTGTTCGCGCGTTACCATCGCTGAGTCTTGAATTGAGGCGAAAGGCAGTCAAGAAGTATATTCTTTCACGCGGTCGCGTCCTCTGCGAGAGAGATTCGAGCTGAATAAGTAAATTGAAGCAACAAAGAACGCCAAAGTTTTAAAATTCTGTCAAACATATCGCTCGGCAACGTCGCATGTTTACGTAAAACAAAATGTTTATTGTTGTTGCAGTATAAGCGAACATCAGCTCAATCAAAATATAAATATAATTACTTGCATTACGCGGACTATTGTAAATCGATGAACCGGCGCTCCCGGCTTTCGCGAAACAGGCTGCCACTGCTTAAACTGGCGTGCCCATGCCCCCGACCTGTACGTTCAGTATTAAACGGGCTCCGGAGAGCCGTTTGATTAAACCGGTACAGCTTGCCGGTCACCGGTCACCCGTTTGTGCAACATGGCCACCGGTTTGAGCAAACGTGCGACAACTTTGCCCAAACGAGTGACGCGTTTGCCCAGACAACTGACCCGTTTGCCAAAGAAGTGACCTGTTTGCCCAAATAGGTGACCGTTATGGCTCATACGGGGGACCCCTTTGAGCCATACGGGCGACCCCTTTGACAAACTGGTGGTCGGTATGGCTAAACTGTTAACGGTATGAACCCGTTTACATTCATACAGGCACCAAATGGTTTTTTTCAGTAGGGGTAGGCTTTTGGCATTTGCAAAAAAGTCCCGCAAAGTTTGTAATGCCCACAAAATGGTTCTCAACAAGGAGAAGATTGACATGCTGCTCCAACTCGTCATCAACTACCTTCAGGGGCTAGACAAAGTTTTTCTCGCTGTCATAACCAAACACGTTCACTGAGACACAATTTTTACGCTCAAAGGCTCCCACATCCTGTGGAAAGGTGACGGGGAAGGTTTTCGGAAACAGGTACTTGCACATATGTTCACGATACGAGGATGCTCTTCCTCTGTAAGCCCCGTTTGCAGGACGCAAAACGGCGAGCACCGCAAACAACAAAGCACATATCCCGTTCAGATTTGTGGAGACACTCACTGACACTGACGAGGCATTGCTTTTAGGCAAGTTTGCTTCGGCAGAGAAAAAAATGTCCGCAACCAACGTTCGGAGGAAGGAATCGTCCCAAACTAAGAGTACAAATTTTGATCCCGACAAGAAAGAATCCCGAGCCTTGTTCCTGATAATGCTCCAATCGGGCAGCTATTTGAGTGCAAACTCGCTGAATCGAACTACTGATATTACCGTCCACAAATGCGGTTTGGACCTGCTCACACGCGTCGCAACAGTGCGGTTTATTTCGAGGCCCGAACGTATACCCAAACAACAATATTTACCCAACAAAGGATAACCGATAAAAAGAAAAAGCGGATACTCCCCAAGCTCGGAGCTGACCGCAACATGTCTAGACTTCTTCCTATTAGGTACGTACGAGAGATCCGCTTTTTCTTTTTGCGAGTCCAAGGATATTAACGTACTCGCGGAAGCTCGTGCCAGAATTTTAAATTGTTAGAGATAGGCAACCTTCGCTTTATTGAGAGCCTCGCATTTCTTATTGCAATCCTGGAGACGCTCGTGCAAAATCTCCACTCTAAGGCCACAGAGCATTTTTGTTGCCTTCGGCAGTCCTTTCCCGAACACGTCGACCTCCTTGCCCGCAAAAGAGTGTTTTGTTATAATTTTATTACAAGCCTCGAGAGTTACGAGGGTCAAAGCCTCCCGACACGAGAGGCCTTTTTTTCTTTTTTTTTTTAACAAGCTGACTGGGAACGGGGTGTGTGTGTGTGTGAGGAGGACTACCAACATGCACAGGTCGTTTTAGATACCTTTGGTTTGAAGAACCTTGGAGAATACAGCGACCTTTACCTAAAAACGGACTGCCTCCTACTGGCCGATGTTTTCCAAAACTTTAGACGCTGGACGCAGGAGACGTACGAAATTGAGGCTTTACATTTCGTATCGTTACCGTCCCTAAGCTTGTCGTGTGCGCTGAAACAGTCGAAAGTAAGACTGCAGCTAATTGACGATCCTGACACCTATCTCATGATAGAACAGGGTATTCGCGGAGAGATTACCCAATGCACAACCCGCCATGCTGTCGCAAATATTCCGGGAACGGATACGTTTAACCCGCAGCACGAACCGTCTCAGATTTTGGACTTGGACGTAAACGGTCTGTAAGCGGCGACAATGAGAGAAGCCCTGCCCGTGTCAGACTTTGAGTGGATGACGAAAGACGAGATTGCCTGCCTGAACATTGATGACGTTCCAGATGACGCGCCGACGGGATACATTCTGGAGGTGAGCGACAACGTCAAGGAGTTATCTGAGATGCGAGGATCCTATCGCGCGTTGCTCCTGAGATGTCATTTCACAACTTCTTTGCCTCGGTTGTATCTTGAAACAGCTTGTGTGACATTTTTTGTGTAAAGCGTTTCCAATGGTTTCTTTGTTGCGTAGAGTGATTTTAAAAGCCGTATCTGCATTTAGAAGTGTGGTGTTTTTAGAGCGTACGAGAATAAAAATATGAAACACCATATCTGTCTCGTCTTTAGCGCGTATGGATGCGACCACGCGCCGGTCCATTTCCCACAATGCTCCGTTCAGCAGACAGATTACGATAAAATTATCGAGAGATGATATGAGCGCGATAGAGTTGACACCATCTACTAAGCTGCCGCTAACATTATCGAGAAAATGTCGTGTGATAATGGTAAAAGCTCACGCCAGCAAAAGGATTCAGGTGCGCGCCATCTACAAACAGATTCGGCAACTCACACGCATTGCGCGCACGCGAATATACGGATGGGCACACCTTAGGAAGACGCACAATTCAACTTTCTAGCAACAGATGGCGCGAGGTCAGACCCCCACGACGCAAGATGTCACTCATGCCCTAACAACAAAGACGCTTAGCAACAAAAGACGCGCCATCTATGAACCGAGGTGTCAACTGCGCAGCGATTCAAATATCAGGTGACGTTGGTCACATGACCCACCGGGAAAACACGCGACAATGCATTTCTCGGCACTAATCTCACGACGACATATCTGTGTCGTCATCGTGACAGTGCATTTTCTCGCCTGACAGATGACTCAATAATCCTGAACTCTTCCGTCATCCCTGTAGCGCCCTCCGGTGAATGACTCAGCAATTCCGTTACAAAATACAAGCGTTGCGATAGCTCTAACACGTGATCTGAATTGACGCTCGACGTACGAAATACTAGGACGAATGAAGTCGTCAAGAAGGATTGTGCTCATAGCTCAGGCGGTAGAGTGTTGGGCTTCTGATGAGAAGGTAGCGAGGTCGAGTCCCCGTCGCCCGCGAAGCCTTTTTTATTGAATAAAAGGGGTATTTACCCGCAGCGATTCAAATTCAAAACACGTGACCGGAACGCAGTGCCCTCTGTTGGATGCAGCACGAACCCTGTGTGACATCACGTGAGCGCCCTATGTCGAACGAAGCTCGGACTATGTGTGACATCAGGTGGTTGTTATCAGATGATGACCGCAGTTGTCAACACCTGGTCAACCACACTTGTGGTTTGAGGTTTGTGGTTTGCGGTCTGAGGTCTGTGGTTTGCGGTTTGAGGTACGTGACCTCACGTCCCGGGCGAGATCTGATTGGTCACTGGTCAACGCCCATGCACTGTGATTGGTCCCTGAGATGCGAGAGAGGGAAGAGGCCCCGCCCTGCGGCCCTGTGAATGGTTGATACCCGATTGAGCCGGAAGTAAACAAGGAGGGGGGGGGCTGGCCCCGCACCCATGTTTACTTTCTGTTCAATCGTGTATCAACTAACACTACTGGCCCCTTTAATGTCACAACTCAGACTGCGTTTTTTGGTCTAAACATATGATTCGGCCTTGTCACTCGCTGAGCTGCCGGCGTAATTTGCGGTGATTGGCTCGTCGAGTGTTGTGCGGGAAAGTGGACGCACGGGCTTTTCTTATGGTGACTGAGGCCCCCTTAGAGGACTGTAACAAAGAGCACATTGAGAGAGCAAGTGAACAAGGCCTGCGGGGGCAGATCTGTTATGAGAAGACGCCGTGCCGTCACCCATCTAAATCCTCAAGTGACTATGTAAAAAACAAAAACACGCACGCACAGCACAGGCAATCAGAATTATAGATTCAGAAAGCAACTTTCATTCTGCTTCGAAATAAAATGGCGGCTTATTTACAGCATTTCCGTGTTTTGTAATCTCGATTAATCCCTTCACCGGGCGCTTGCAATTGTTTCTTTCTCTTGTTATCATTGCTGTTGAGTTGCATAACGGCACGCAAATATTACACTACTGAATGTGCTTAGAAACTTCCGAATACTGATCTTTTGTTTTGACATGTCGTTTGGGTTCGCCGAGCATAACATTAATGCAACGTTTTGTTGTATTAATATTGCCGTTTTTCTCTTTCGCGAGAGGGGCACCAATCTGCCGTGTACCGAACCGACCTTGTCGAGTGGAACCGTCATCCGATCTAAGGAATTTGTGAAGGGAAAGGGATCCGCTCGTACGACGCTCACGACGCTTTCAGATGGCTACATCACCGAGAATATGGAAAAAAGGACAGGATGGCTGCCTTGCCGCAAAAACTCAGACGGAAGGGTGTGGTCACCATCGACAAGACCGTTAGCCGGATCTAGTATCGATGTCGCCTTCAAGATTCTAGGCGTCATTTTTTTCGGATAATATGTCCTGGAATCATCATGTTAACTACCTTATTACAAAGTTGGCTCGAATTGTTGGCAGGTCCAACCGTCATCGTTATAATTTACCGTCAAGCGTCAAGTTACTATTTTATAATTCCGTGTTCTACTTTCTCTTAAAATATTGTCGCGTAGTTTGGGGTACCACCATATCCAAGAATCTTAAAAAGATACATTTGTTAGAAAAAAAATTTGTAAGGGCCGTAGCCGATGTTCCTTCTCAGTCGCATACATACGACATATTAAAAAAAAAAAAAAACTTCTGCATTATCAATGTTCACACTTTGTATCCTTCCAGACTCAGTCCCAGCCTTAAGATAGAGCTAATGACAAACAGAATATTTTTAATAACCCTCGGTCACCTCTCAAAAAAAAAAATAATGTGTATCCTTCTCTTGGCGCCGAATGCTGAGGGTGGTCACGCCAAGAACAAATTATGCCACTCAAAAGATAGTGCACAATATTTCTTATCTACTAAATCTTCACGAATACAAAAACTTGAACTGGAATGAAATGTCAATAGAAGAAATCCGATCATTATATTTTAGGAGTGGTTATGATAACTAGTTACAACAAATGTCTTCGTATTTGATTATATTGCTTTATCGGCTGTGGTCAAATTTCTTGTTATGCTTTCTCTTATTTTTTTTTCTACTCTTTCTCCCTTTATCCCTGCTGCGTTTCGTCACCGTGCACTGTAGGCGGTGAAGGGCACGTCAGGCTGCGTATGCAGTTTTTAACCCTGATCTTCACCATCTAGTCTGAAGAAAATTTAAATGAAGGTAATATTGTTAGGTTAGCTCGGTATACCGCGGAAGGCAGTCATAGTTGCGCCAATTTAGTCTTTTATTGTAATTTTCTTTTTATATATTTTGCCCCAGGCATGTATTGCGAACACATATCAACATCTGCTTTATTAAAACTTGGTGGACGCTTAAGCTTCGCCTTTAAACGTGGAACGCGATAGTGTTATCGTGCCCCGTTCGCATCGCCTTCTTATTCCCTTCTCACGCTCTTCCAGCTAGTGAGCAGGAAGTGAAGCCGACATGGTCCAGACCGTGGTGTGCCTGGCTCGCAGCCGAAGGGCCCTGGATTCGAATCACGCCTAAAGTTCTTCAAATTTTTCTTTCGGGAAATTAATTACTGTATAAAGTGAAATCATTTCAGACACGCGGCGACCTTTCATTCGCGTTACATTTCACGTTTTTTAATCACTTTTATTTCACGCGTGACGTCACGTTTCCCGTGAGTGTTGTGGGTTGTTTGAAATTCCCGCGCGAGGACATGTGGCTGTGACGTCATGACCTTATCGACCAATCGGGATTTTTCCATCACGACGCCAGTGACGGCGACGCCGGCTTTTCTGCGACAAGAGCTCCCTAACGCTGCGGCGTTCAAAATGATTGCGACTGTAAGCTTAAAATTTCAAGTGGCTGTGAGTCGCGTGGCAAAACTCTATTTCACATTAAGCCCGAACGCAGCCTACGCTGCGATTTGATGGAGCATATCAAACACCGCAGAAAGTGCATCGTGGGCCGCGGCCTCGTCGATTTTGCGTGTGTGCAATCACCGACTACACCAATCACGTAATCCTGAGAATAATTTATGCTCGTTATTAGCTTATCTGCTGATAGCGCGCCCACGAAGACAACGAGGTCCATGACGATGCTGTCTTGGAGCTGCTCGAATGACGGCATGGGATCGTTACGTAGGTTGGGGTCGGATTTAAAGTGAAACAAAATCTAGAGCATAACTCGAAAACGCCGTGTCTGCAGGATCATTTTCTCGACTTGTGGTACGTGCCATGCAGCAACATCCACAACCTCGGGTACGCGCTCGCCTCATTTTATTGTGGTTTATGAGGCGCTCCCCATCTGGTTCGGGGTTTCTTCGGTCTCCCGAGCACCGGTTGAAACCACGATAAAAAGTAAGCGAACCTGCGACCCAACAAAATTCGCAATAACAAACGTCCTCTAAAGAGCGCAAGGCAGGATTAGGTAGTTTGTTACTAAACAACAGACGCAGCGGCGTGCGCTCCCACTAGTTTACTGTTTTTCAAACCGGGAACCCGGATATTCCCCCGAGTGAGCTCAGGACTTTTTCAGAGCTCCCAAAGTTCCTCAACCGTCCCTGCCATTTGATCAAGCATTTTTCAAGTTGCACTATTATAGCACATCTTAGCCACCCAGTAATGCATAAATATAGGCTAAACACCCTACACTATATGCATCTTTATTTAACCACTTATCCTATTTCGCCCCTTTACGTCTTCGTGGCGTTCAATTTTGTCTTAGGAATAAAATCCCTGCCATCAGTTACTTATTTTTAGAAATCCTGGACGCGTAAGAACACATTGTATAAGTTGTTTTATCCCGATATTTACCAAAATAAGAGTAAATGGCTTTTTTCTCAGCCCGTTTAGTTGAAGCACTTCAACAAATTAATTTAAAAAGGTTTAAGATTCATGTTTGAGATATGGCGACATACATCTTCATATATAAGGTTTTTAGGTCTTTTCACAACTTTCTTGCATTAATGTAGCGCCTTTGTTGGGTTTCGTACCTGCAGTTCAAGAGGTAGAGGCGTTCCCCGAGATAAAAGCATTTGATAACCCGTGCAGTAGTGCTATGATTTGACGTTTCTGAAACTCTATCTGCTGAATGAAGAAATATGGTGAAACTATAGAAATATAAAAAAAAAGTCTGATTAATATTAAAAAAAAATTGTTCTAACTGTTTACAAATTAAGAACCGTAGGTTTGCGGTAATTCGACATCCAGTCGTGGCTGATGCCTGCGGTTGTGTTGCAGTCGGCATCCTCGAGATGCTCTAATCCTCGCCTTCTTTGTACCCCAGCCGACAGTGTAAATCGTGATTGGAGTCCTATCGGCCCGAAGATATGGTCTATTTGGCCTATGGCGTATAGACGCTTTACAGCAGCTCTGCATGGGCGCCGCCATAACTGACCTTCAGTTTTTGTTCCCTCTTATTCCGTTCGCTTGACTTCATCATTTCCACAGCAGAACAGGTTATTGCCATTTTAAGTGTTACTGCGTCCTTCCCCCCAGCATAGGCCGTTGTGGAGACTCGTCAACGCCCGCTTCAGTGGCTCGGAATCTCGGTAAGACAAGAGAAGGGCGGCTATGGCGGCTCAATCTGGCGCGTGTGTAAAGAGTCTATGAAGTCGTTCTTGCTCGGGACGCCGCCCAGTTCTTGGTCTCGGGATTGGAGACGCATTCGAGTGATGCACCTTTGGAACCCGTCGTTCCCCTTGGCCTGGTGCTGCCTTGGGACGTCGCCAATTGTAAATCCAGCCTTTCCAGCTCCCAGCCGAAAGTGTTAATGGGTGATTGCGACCGTACCGTTCGGGACACCGTCGAACCCGTAGCTGGGTCTCGTCAGGTGCTCCTAACAACAAGAGACTTCGGCGAACGCATGTCTGGTAGTGTTGAGGTACACTAAACTGGTATGCAAGATGGTTTTCGTTTGTTGCGTTCAGAACTTACAGAAAGGATACTTGCTTTAGGAAAGTTTTAGTCGCGTGGCTAAGTTGGGGTCCATGGTGGCCACTAGAAAGAGGCACATTTTAATAACTATATTTGGATAAGTAACTAAGATCTTAATATATATATATATATATATATATATATATATATATATATATATATATATATATATATATATACAGGGTGTTTCACAAAAGTGGACAACTTCGATAATGCAAAACTACGCTTCGCTACAAAAAAGGCGCTTGTCATTTTTGTCCTGGGCCAGGGGCCTATTTAGTAAAATTATTAAAGTCCGGGATAATGAAGATTTTAATTATTTTTGCGTAATATGTTTTAAATATTTAGTTTAAGGGCATGGTTTCAATTCGAAAATTGCTCAGCATCATCAAAAAACACTAAATCAACAAATTGCAGAACGATAGAAGGCACGCGCAGCATTGTACGGCGTCCAGAAAAACCGCACAAATTCGACGGGTTTTTAAGTTTCGGTTTTCTATCGGAGCGCTTCTCGACCCCGACGGCACCGCGCCCCCGTGGAGAAGTAGTGCACCCAACTTCTGCTGCGCAGTCATCGCGCGACGCAGCAGAGGTTGGTCGCATTATTTCTTCACGGGGGCGCGGTGCCGTCGGGTCGAGATGCGCTCCGATAGCAAACCGAAACTTAAAAACCCTTTGAATTTGTGCGGTTTTTCAGGACGCCGTACAATGCTGCGGGTGCCTTCTATCGATCTGCAATTTGTTGATTTAGTGTTTTTTGACGATGCTAAGTAATTTTCGAATTTAAGTCATGCCCTTAAACTCAATATTTAAATAACTAATTACGCAAACATAATTACCAATCTATTAACCCCGGACTTTAATAATTTTCCTAAATAGGCCCCTTGCCCAGGAACAAAACGACACAAGCCTTTTTTTGTTGCGACGCGTAGTTTTCGCAATATCAAATTTGTCCACCTGTCGTGGAACACCCTGTATATATATATAAATATATATGCATATATATATATATATATATATATATATATATATGTATAATGGGAATCAGTGAAGATTGACAAGTGCAGCCGTAGTAATATTGTGAACAAGAGGGGAGAAGGTGATTATTGAATTTATTGCATTAAAGTTAGGGAAAAGGGAAAGGGAAAGAGAGCTGGCGAAAAATTGGACCAGGAGCGGGGATTGAACCCGCAACCTTCGCCTGTCCGGGGCGACGCCTCTGACCAGCTCTCTGTGTACTGTTTGGTTTCGAATTCGCTTAGCTTGGTAGACGACAACCGTTGCTGATTTAAGGCCCGCGCTATTTCCTTTCCCTTTTCCCTAACTTTAATGCAATAAATTCAATAATCACCTTCTCCCCTCTTCGTTCACAATATTACTACGGCTGCACTTGTCAATCTTCACTGATTCCCATTATATATACGGTGCAGCCTTTCCCTATGGGGAGGAGTGGTTCCCTAGATATCTTGGAAGACGGGCCCTTTCCGACATTTGCAAGCTGAGATGACGTGCCACGTCACTGCCGCATGTCGGAAATAGCGCGGGCCTTTCTGCTGTCGGCAGCAGAAAGGACAGGACAGTACACGATGATAGAACAAACATACGATTTTTGGAGTCCGAGCCAGCCCTCGGGACCTGGCGCAAGATGGCCGTGCGCACCACTGCCCCGTCGTCGTCTTCACCTTCCTAACAATATATATATATATATATATTTTTTTTTTCGGGGTTTAATGGAGTTGTAAAATTGTTGCTCGATCTGATTGTATTCTAGTCGCGATGTGAACTTCTGAATAGAATATACGTTGGGGCTGCATTAGGGCGCGAAAAGAAGCGCGCAAAGAGTGCCCGTGATGCCGATTCCGGCGCTCTGCACTCTGTGCTTGTGTTGCACTGCTGACGTCACCTGCACCCGTAGCGAGAACAGACGGGTTGCGGAGCCGGCGCAGGGCGGAGGGCTGCGACGTGACGGACAATCTGTGCGGGTTAGTGTAAGGTCGGAGCTGTGTACATGGCTGAAATTTGTCGCCCCGTAGCGCGCACTAAAATATCTAGGAGAACTGAAGAGCTGACGCTGTTTCATATTAAGGTATAAGCTTAATACTGCATTATCCTCCCCCCCCCCCCCAAGAAAAAAAAGTACAAATTAGAAAACAATTAAAAACCTTTTAGAAAATTAGGAAGCTCACTAATTAATAAACTAATTATCTTCATTCGCCTGTTGTATAGTTGTCATTGCGGTCATCAACTTACCCCCAAGGCTAAAAGCCCTACAGCTACTTAAATATTTTTAAGCATTTGAGACACATAAGCATGGAAATCTTTATACGGTGCTTGATCTTGAGATTTACCAGATTATTAGTAAAGGGCTTCTTCCACAACACATTTAGCTGCAACAATTTAAAAAATATCTATTGAGGCATGAAGACTTATTTACACTCTAAAAAAAAGGGTGTACGTGGGTGTATCGCGCGCCCTTACAACCCCCTTCGACCGAAAAGCCCCCGACCAGCCTCAGGCAGCGTACTGGTACTCCCATCACGCGAATCCTCCTCTCCCAAAGGAATCGGCGGGCGAGGCGAGGGTGTTGCCAGGTGCACCATTACACCCCTATGCACAACAACCGGCTAGCAAGCCCGAGCCGTATGGATTGAATCCAGATGAATTTTCTGAAGGCTCCTTTTACTTCTCACATAATTATAAAAGGTTGTCAGCATATATTTTGTTGTATATTTATTCCACCACAATAGTATGCCGTCAAAACAGAAGCCAGATTCACAAAGCTATCGTACGACGGAAAACGTGCGTACAAAAAAATTTAAGAAATCCGCACTCACGAAGCGAAATTATTGCGAGTATTGCGTAACTTACGAAGGAATTTCGGAACAGTTCCCGAGCTGTCCTCCGCACTTTTTCGCAGTCGACGTGTCCGTCCGCGTCGCTCGGTCACTGGTCTTTCGCCGCGACAGGCGACGGCAAGTTGTCTAAATACTCTTCGACTTCGCGCGCGTTCCGACTTGAAGTAGTGAACGGAAAGACAGAACTTCAACTACACGCCGAGGATTCCCGGAAGCAGTCACAGGAACCACTACGACAGTACCGACGGAACGGACAAGCCGAGCTCGTTCACGGGAAGGGCCTAGGCGCTCCATGCCAGCAGACCGCACGCCCTGCTGAATGAAAGGGCGGAAGGGGATGCCCACACGACCTTCTTCTCTTTTCTATGGACCTTTCTTATGTGAATACCCTGAACAATGACCTCGAATGTAGGGTTAGTAGACTTAATTTTTTCCCTCGTCGATCTCGGGGCGATGGCTGCGGTGACCGACGGCCTCGTCGATTCCATCTTTTTTTTATTGTTTCTTTACATCGAATTGAAATAAATGTCGTATGGATTACCCTCGCGACACATGGTACGTAACATTGTATTTCTTGAAGGAGTGCATCTCTTGCATTTAGACGTGACGATGGGAGAATCCGTCAACACGGATCGAGTTAGAAGATTTTAGGGACTAACGCGGTGCCGTTTCAATGCCTCGGCCGAATGTCACGTCAACGTCGAGTTGCGAGTGTCTAGTCTTCTCGTGGTTGACAAAAGAGACGCGATCCAATCGCGCATCTCCAGCGCTTTAAGCGGTCGAGAAGGCGCAAGAGCTCTACGACTGGAAACTGCATAATTTACCGTCTCTTGCTGGCACCAAACGTTCGTTTTCGGAGATCGGCAGCTTCCTTCCAGATTCTCGAGAGCACAAACAAAGGCGTGACAAATTGATTCTCATGATTTGCGCCTTGCCAGCGAGCTGCGGGCCGTTTTCTTTTCCAACATACACGGTAAAAAGTGGCCGTCACTTTTACAGCGATTTTCTTGCCAATTTTGACAAGTCCTCACGTCCTCACCGTCAACGAAAAGACGTCAACAAGGGGAGAGGGTAGAGCGACCAGGAAGCGCAAAAAAACAAACAAATGCGCGCGGTAATAGAGCTTCCCGATTAGCTGCCAGTGGTAAAACGTCATCCTACTGACAACCTATCGCGATAGCGATCGCGTTTCGCGCGTTATCTGGCCTTCGTGTTGCTAGGTGACTTGACCTCCTCACCTCACACTCCATCTTGGCCTTCTTCGACCGGCGGTTGACGACGTCTTTGTTCATTCGCGCCTGTTCGCGCCATTTTGATTTGTGTGATTTTTAAAAGCCTGGTTGGAAGCCGGATCGGGTTCGCAGGTTAACGAAGCGATGCTTGGGACGTAGCTGCAGTCACAAATCAAGTGCATCCGCCCGATAAAGGTAAGTGTATACCGTTTACATGCATTCGTTGGAATGCTGCGTTTTGCGGGGCATGAGCCTGCTAGTTGAGGACGTGCATTCCTTCTTCTCCTGTTTATGTCGAAGTTTCCTTGCTTTTGTATTTGGGACATGTGTGCGCGGTGGTGGTGCCCGGTTCTCTGAGAGTGCAAACGGGCACGCGATCGCAGCTTCAAGCCGTTCTCGCCTAGAATGAGCGCTGCCTTTCAGCGTGTATAACTCACGTCGGTCAGAGCAACGGGTCCCTATCGTTTCACCGAAAAACGCGTTTTGTGGGCTAACGTTTCATGGACACGCGTTCGTCGACATTAACGTTCCATCGACACTCGTTACGCGAATTGAACGCTGTAGGAACATTTAGTCAAGCGTGTATCCCACACGTACTCGCCGCTTTGTAGCAGCAGCCTGAGGCGGCTCATTAGAGAAGAAAAAAGGTAATCTGGGCTGTCGATGAAACGATCTGTCAATCGAGCAATCTGGCGATAAATAATCGCGTATCGATAAAACGATTTGTCGATGAAACGTCGTTCAACTGCAAGCAACATGCTCGCGCTTGTTACACCGGCTTCGCTCGCACGTATGGTAATGCACGGCGATTTTCAATGCGGATGATAAAACGAAGATGGCGCTTCGGGACGGTAGTATAGAGTTCCTGTATAGGCTCCCAACGGGAGCCACAGTTGCACGTCTGTTTTCCACGTGCCGCCGCGCCACTATTCGCCGAGATCGATCACGTGAGGAGCATAAACCAAGGGCTGTGCAGGGAAGCCACCGATAGGGCCGCTTCGCCGACGCTGCACGCGGCCTGCCGTATGTTCCCCTGCTTTTGCCACCTTCTTCTCCTTCCCTGTTTTCCGGTAAAGAAGGAAAAAAAAAAAGCAGCGGCGCCGCTTTTCGAGCAGAACCTCCGGGTTGTGCGGAAAAGCCGGCGCTACGGGGATGAACACGCAAATCTGGCTCCCTACGGGAGCCTACACGGGAAATCTAGGGCAGCACAGAGCCGTGTATTGGAGAGTTTGGTCATTCATTAGTTCGAATAGGCGAGCATCTCGTGGTCAACCACAGGCCCTAGCGGTGTTCGTGAGCTCTAAAAATGTGACTCAACTAATTGAAGCTGTTTCAGCGTCACTAATGTAAAAAGTCTTGGTGACTGAAAACTTGGCGCATGTGAGGTATTCGTGACGTCCATATTCAACGGTAGAATAAACGAACAACGTGCGCTCCAAAACAGAGCAAACTGCATAGTTGCGATCTGCGAGGTTGAAGGCTTCTATTCCACGCTTTAAATGTTGTTTCCAATATTGTGACCTCAAGGTCTGCTGATGGGTCGATGCTGTGTGGAACGTTTAGTTTACGCTCTAACCACGGAATGAATATTCGGCTCTGTTGTCGGCCTTTGCTCCGCTCATTGGCCAAACTCTCCCAATATACGGCTCTGGGGCAGCATTCACCACCTTCGATGTGTGTGGTGCTCAGTTTGGCGTTACTTTGTGAGCTCTATTCGGAAACATATACAGTGGCTGTACAAGCAGACGCACACTTTTGAGAAGCTAGAGTTTGGCTAACCTTGAATTGTCATGTTGCTACGCTACTTGTCAGATTCTTGGGCGAAATGTGTTAAAGTACAGGGTGATTCAAGGAAAGGCCAGGCTCTTTAAATCGACCGCAAAATTCGGTTTCTTAGCCTATCGCGCTACGATGTTGTGCAGCGTTGCCCACAGAGGGTGCATTTGTTTTGTAAAATTTGCAAAGAGCAAACTTACCTGAGGAAAAAGTAAAGAAAGAAAAATGCTTAGCTCCTATGGGAACGCAGCGACGCCACCGGTCTTCAAATAACACGGCGCCGTCTCGCACGGGAGATAAGAGATGGCGCAAGCGGTCGCGACGCCAATTGCCGCCAACGAACGAGCATACGTCGCCGAGAGCCGGCGTCTTTGGCAGACGATCTTTTCGACTCAAAAGCGGCGCGAGCTTTTTTAACATCAGTTGCCAATGCATTATTTTATCATCCTTACTGAGAAAACATATTGAATGGACACTTAATCGATTAGAAAAATGGTTTGTCGGGATATTTTGACTGTTTTTTTTGGGGGTACCAATGTCGTCTGCTTTGCAGTGCCTTGTTGTTACCGCGCCTGTTTTTGTTTCTGCGATTGTCGACACCTGCGGAACGCGCTCCGCTTTTGGGTCGAAAAGATCGTCTGCTAAAGACGCCGGCTCTCGGCGCCGTCTGCTCGCTTGTTTACGGCGTTCGTTGCGCCATGTCTTGTCTCCCGCGCGAAACGGCGCCGTGTTGTTTCAAGACCGGTCGCGTCGCTGCGTTTCCATAGGAGCTAAGCCTTTTTCTTTCTTTACTTTTTCCTCAGGTAAGTTCGCTCTTTGCAATTTTACAAAAAAAAATGCGCCATCTGTGGGCAACGCTGCGCAAAGTTGTAGCGCGATAGGTTAAGAAACCGACTTTTGCGGTCGATTTAAAGAGCCTGGCCTCTCCTTGAATCACCCAGTAGACTACACGTTTCATTGCATTTATGGAGCATGCACTTTGTCACACTACAGCACCAATTAGCTGTTGAAGTGTTATTGGTTCAAAAACGCGAAGTGTCTCCTTGTGCTTGTATGCAGCATCATCTCACGCGCCTGTGAAGTGTGTGAGATAACATGAGATGCTTGGTTAGCTCATGTTTCCTAATGACATGAATGTCTAACGCACAGGAGAGATGCTCTGCTTGTAGCACGGATGCAGCCATTGTCCCGAGCCACTGTCTGGCAAGGTAAGCTATCAAGTATCCTGCTGATTTGTTTTTTTCTTGTAAGATTGTTAAGCATATATTGTGAAATTAGGCTGGGTGCTTGCTTAGATCACGCGTACTAATGACTCCTTATCTCTAATGCGCAGGCGAGAGGCTCTGCTTTTAGCACAGACGCAGCCATAGTCCCGATGTTCTGTCAGGGAAGGTAAACAACTCACTATCCTGCTGGCTGTTTTTTTTATTTTTTTCAGGTTGTTATGAATATATTGTAAAATTAGGCTTGGTGCTTGGTTAGATCACGTTTACTAATGTCTAATCTGATGCACAGACTAGAAGCTGTGTACCTAGCACTGATGCTGCCATATTCCCGAGGCACCTTCTGGCAAGGTGAGCAATTGACTATCCTGCGGACCCTGTTTTTTTGTTTCTTTTTATTTCTCTGGTTGCTAAGCGTATATTGTGTGACTAGGCTAAAAGCTTGGTTATATCACATGTACTAATAACTCTAATCTCTAATGCACAGGTGAGAAGCTCTGCCTGTAGCACAGATGTTGCTATAGTTCCGAGGCTCTGTCTGGCAAGGTAAGCAATCAACTGTCCTGCAGACTTTTTCTTTTTCTCAAGCTGTTAAGCGTATATTGTGAAATTATGCTTGGTGCTTGGTTAGATCACGTTCACTAATGACTGATCTCTGATGCACAGGCCAGAAGCTCTGCACCTAGCACAGATGCTGCCATAGTCCCGAGGCACCGTCTGGCAAGGTGAGCAATTGGCTACCCTACGGGCCCTGCTTTCTTTTCTTCTTTCCTTGCCAGATTGCAGGCTGCTGAGCTTATATTGTGTGATTAGGCTTGGCACTTGGTTTGATCACGTGTACTAATGACTAATGTCTGACACACAGGCCAGAAGGTCTGCATGTAGCACAGACGCCACCGTAGTCCCGAGACACCGCCTGGCAAAGTAAGCAATCAACTATACTGTGCACCGTTTCTTTATTCATTTATTTTTTGCTCGTCAGACTGCTAAGCATTTATTGTGAAATTAAGCTAGCGTCTTTGTTAGATCACGTGTACTAATGACTAATCCCTGATGCAAAGGCTAGAAGATCTGCACAATGCACAGAGTCACAGCCCTGATACACTCTCTGGCAGGGTATGTAATCAACGATCCTGCGGACACTGATTCCTTTTTTTTTGTCACTCCTAAGAATAATTTGTGAAATTAGTCTTAGGTACTTGTTTAGGTCATGTGTTAATTTCTAACGCACAGGCGGGAATCACTCCGCACGTGACACGCACATTGCCACACCGTTGGCCCAGGTAAACCCTTCTACACTTGATGTTCCTGTGGATGCTGCTGTATTGTCATATTTGTTTGTCATGCTTGCCAGACACCTTTACATAACTCGTACATAACAGGGTGTTTCACGAAAAGTGGACAAATTCGGTATTGCAAAAATTACGCATCGCAACAAAAAAGGCTTGTGTAGTTTTGGTCCTGGGCCAGGGCCCATTTAGGAAAATTATTAAAGTTAGAGATAAATAAGTTAATTATTTTTGCATAATTAACTTTTTTAATACTGTGTTTAAGGGCTTGGTTTCAATTAGAAACTTGCTGAGCATCATCGAAAGACACTAAACCAACAAATTGCAGAACGATAGAAGGCACGCTCAGCATTTTACGGCTTTTTGAAAAACCGCACAACTTCGACAAGTTTTTAGGTTCGGTTTGCAATCGGAGCGCATCTCGGCACCGCGCTCCGTGGAGAAATAGTGCAACAAGCCTCTGCTGCGTTGCGTGAGGACAGCATAGCAGAGGTTGGTTGCACTATTTCTCCATGGGGCGCGATGCCGTCGGTGCGGAGATGCGCTTCGATTGCGAACCGAAACCTAAAAACCCGTCGAAGTTGAGTGGTTTTTCAGAAAGCCGTAAAATGCTGCGCGTGCCTTCTATCGTTCTGAAATTTGTTGATTTAGTGTTTTTTGATGATGCTGAGCAAGTTTCTAATTTAAACCAAGCCCTTAAACAAAATATTGAAAAAGTTTATTACGCAAAAACAATTAACAATCTAATTATCCCGAACATTAATAGTTTCCGTAAATAGGCCCCTGGCCCAGGACTAAAACGACACAAGCCTTTTTTTGTTGCGACGTGTAGTTTTCGCAATTTCGAGTTTGTCCACTTTTCGTGAAACACCCTGTGTAAGAAACTCAACACAATTTCTTCAAATATGCACAATGTGAATATTTCATGTGTACCAAAACTGTCTTAAAAAATTCACAACATTTAATGGTTCATGGGTGCACGCTTCTCATAGTCATGTTTAGGATATTGTTGATTTTTCAACTTGGGATAATGTAGATTCTTCAACCCCAGCTGGAGCCAATTTACCTGTACCCACACATTTTGTAAAGCACGGCTCCTCCTGAGAAAAGATGTTGTCAGCCATGTGAAGCAACAGATTTCACCTAGCATTGCTACATTGTGTTGTTTTTAAGCTTTCTCTTTATTGCCAATGTTCTAAAAAAAATCACTCAAAAGGTTTTTCCTATTCCTGTTAAGGGGTTTGGTGCAAGTTGCTTTGTAATTTATTATATGAACCCGCCCTATGAAAAAATCCATCTCAGTCACCAACATAAAAAAGCTGTGGTTTAAAAAAAGGTTGCAGACAAGAATAACAAAATCAGCTCTCAAAAAGCCCTCCACTCTTTACAATTTAGCAGAGAGAACGCTGTAAAGGAGTTGTGTGAAGAAATAGTATGGTCCTGTTCAATCTCCCCACACTATGGGTGATTAGGAAGCTTATAATACGACAGTTTGAGATGCGCCCTCACGGCAAAACAGGGTTCATTTTGGGCAGACGCCTTTTGACAAGCATGGCACGCAGTCTCCACTGTTCTGTAACTATATGGTTCAACGGGGGTGACATGTTTTCTTTAGCGGCATTAATGACAGAGTTTGAGGTGAGGTATGCAGCATAAAATGGCCCATGCATAAATTACCGTTCATATTCGCCACGAACTACACACTCCCCACCTAGCACCATTTGGGAACAAATGTATTTCTATAACTATCTTTATTCCTGAATACTTTTTCGCCGGTTTTACAGAAGTATCTCGGGGATATCCCATTACATAAAAGACTGATGTATCTCAGTATCTGTATTTTGGGCCTTAAAACACTTGTATCTCAGTATTTGTGTTCTCGAATACTATTTGGAGTATTTCTGCCCAGCCCTGGTTTATAGCATAATAATTTATTCTATCATTCTTGTTATTTTCCATGTACTTCGGGCAAATCCTCCCATCTGAAGGGCAAGACAAAGAGCAACCAGCGGCATCGCACCAAAGTTGTGAACTGTTCTTCAAGTGCTTTGACACCTGTGAATGTACCGCTCTTTCTTGAATTAAACTCAGTGTCACTAGTTGTGTGCAGTGAAGGCGAAGGCAACGCCAGGAGAAGAGAGGAAAGGCCAGCACTAGGAAGGCGGAGAGAGAAAGGCCAGCACTAGGGGAGAGAGTGAAAGCAGTATGATCGTAAAATAGAGGAGGAGGTTACTGTCCTCACCCGCCTTTCTAGTGCTTGCCCTTTCCCCTCGCCGCTCATTGCCTTCGCCTGTACTGCGCGCAAATAGTAAACTCGAAATATAGTCATTATTATGCAGATTATGATGCTTTGGCAGATAATAAATACCTGGATAAAATTAATCTCTTCAGTGCTTGCATACGCAGCCGGCAACTTGCTTGGACACGGCCCACAGGAAACCGGATGCAAGCCCCCGTTCTCATAACGAGCATTACAAATGGCGTGCATTATAATAATCTCATGTCGCCAATTCATTTACTCTCGAAACTTGGCTCTGCTCTTATAACATATTCACATAGTTAATATTTTTCCGTTTTCATTTGCCGCGTGTTTTGTTTCTGTTTTTCCTTCCCGTCTTTTTGTAGTATTTAGCACTTGTACAACAATTCTGCTACTAGGCTGCAACCGCGAGCTCTTTGCTCAAGGATGTAGCTCAACTGCACAAACTCTCGCTTGTCAGAAGCAAGCACCAAAGTTAAAGTTATGAGCTATGGATTCTCGCCCTCAGAAAATATCACCATTAAAATACAAGTCTTTTTTTCAGACTGGTGCTATCAAAAATCCTCAGAAAAGCAAGAACTGTCGAATGAAGTCGTTCTTTCGAGACATGTTGAGCTTGAATAATTCCCGAGTTAAGTAAGCAACGGGAACAACAGTGTAATTGCTCTCTTGTTCTCCTAAAAATGCCGGTACGTTGGCGGCAGTACCATTTTAATTCTTGCGATTGCATCAGGGATGGGCCAAAAGGAAGCGCTACAAACGAATCACAATAAAATTGTCACTGTAAAAATTGCAAATTACAAAAAGCAGAGAGCACAAGGTTCTTTTAACAAATTTATTGACCCCCCCTCACCCCGTGCCTTACATTGGCCCTCGTCCTTTTGGGGGTGGACTATCTGGCCCCTACACTCAAACGAGTTTGAGAACACTGTTCTAGATTGTCCCAAATTTTGTTAAAGGAAGCTTGCATTAGGACACTACTAATGTCGACATTAGTTTGTCTGGCTTGGTGGTTACTGAGATAAAGGTTGCTTGAGGCATTTAGCGGCTAATTGTGTTTTATTAATAAAAATAAACAGTTGCAATAAGAAACAGACTGGGCATTGTTCAAAACCTCAAAAATGAGTTATGTTTGAATATATTGACGACACATGCATTTTTCTTTTATCATCGGTGTTTCAGTTTGCCAGCCTTGTGTCTGAATCAAAAGTGGCAACTTTTGCACCCCGCTATGCTTTAATGGTGCTCAAAATATTTCTGAAAATTGGCTGATTTAGTGGTTTCATTAAGTAAGGGGCCTTCACAGTGCCCTATTTGTATCTAATCATGATTTACAATCATGTCTTCCTTTTCAGGAATTCTGCATGGCTCTTTTTGGCGGTCAACACCCAAAGCAAAAAAATAAAAGCTAAGACGTGCAAAAGGAGGGGGAAAGGAAACAAGCGACGTTTTTGGCGCATGCCTTTTGTCAGAGCACACAGCAAGCCGCAAGTTTAATGGGCATTTTTGTAGTATGTGTTTCATCCAGTGTTTAAGAGCAATAAATAAGTAAGACTAGATGCTAATTTTTGTAGCTTGTTTTATGAAATATTGCATGATCCTGGCAATATTATATTGACAGGAATGACACAAAAGATACAGGCAAGCTGTTGGACTTTCAACATTGTGCAAACTCGTCATCAAGGAACAAGAAGGGAGGACACAAACAACAATTGAGATTGTAGTTTATGTCCCTCTTTGTTTTCTTGATCTCGGGTTTCTACTGTTTTGAACTTCGCCTTGACGTCGCTTTGCCTCTATGCAATCTAGACTAATTTTGACTATCACAGTTCCATCTCTAGCGTTGTAAGATTCATTGAGATGATGGTGAAACAAGCCTACCACGACACAAGCGTTGATAAAACAAAATTACAAGCACACACATCACGGTGCGGTACTAGTGTCAAGTGATTGCCGAATACAATAAAACTATGCCTAATCGTATAATGCAATGTTGTCGCATTTACTCCATTCATCCATAAGCTGAAACTGGTGGAAGCTATACGTGCCTCGGACCAGTCATACGCTTCTCTTTCTTCACGTGGTCATGCTCTCGCCCATACCCATGCGCAGAGAGCAGGGTCGGGTGACGAAAGGGACGCGGCTGATTGATTCCCCTGCCATGTAGCTCCCACCGCATCCTCTTCTTATGGATGAACAGAGTATAGTGAAATTGATGACCGAATTGTATTTCAGGATAACAAGGAAATGTCAAAATGACGCCTGACTATAATGAAATGATGTTGAAATGATGGCTCAGTTGTATATCAGGTTGACAATTGAGGTGTCAAAATGATGCCGGACCGTATAATGAAATGACGATAGAATGTAATATTGACGGCTTAATTCTATTTCTGGTTAACAAATAGAGCATCCAAATGACACAAAAACACTTTTGACCATCATTTCACGGTCAAAAGCTTGGAAACAGCTGCCAAGTCATTTCCCGTCATTTTGATCGAAAATGTTTTACAGTAAGCTTTGTCGACTTCGCTCACATACACCTAAGAATAGGGCATATTGGTATTCCGAGTAAGCTGAGGAGAGTGTGGAAAACGGAATATATATACACCTAAGATTGCGGTGTAACAGCATTCCCAATAAGTGAAGAGGGTGTAGAAAAGAGAATAAATGTGCTCCTAAGAATGGGGTGTAACGGTATTCCCAGTAAGGGAGGAGTGTGGAAAACGAAATATATGTACACCTAAGAATGGGACGTAACAGCATTCCCAATAAGTAAAGAGGGTATAGAAAAGAGAATAATTGTGCACCTAAGAATGGGGTGTATCGGTATTCCCAGTAAGTGAGGAGTGTGGAAAACGGAATATATGTACACCTAAGAATGGGACGTAACAGCATCCCCAATAAGTGAAGAGGGTGTGGAAAAGAGAATATATGAACACCTAAGAATCGGGTGTATCGGTATTCCCAGTAAGTGAGGAGAGTGAGGAAAACGGAATATATATACACCTAAGATTGCGGTGTAACAGCATTCCCAATAAGTGAAGAGGGTGTAGAAAAGAGAATAAATGTGCACCTAAGAATGGGGTGTAACGGTATTCCCAGTAAGGGAGGAGTGTGGAAAACGAAATATATGTACACCTAAGAATGGGACGTAACAGCATTCCCAATAAGTGAAGAGGGTGTAGAAAAGAGAATAAATGTGCACCTAAGAATGGGGTGTATCGGTATTCCCAGTAAGTGAGGAGTGTGGAAAACGGAATATATGTACACCTAAGAATGGGACGTAACAGCATTCCCAATAAGTGAAGAGGGTGTGGAAAAGAGAATATATGAACACCTAAGAATCGGGTGTATCGGTATTCCCAGTAAGTGAGGAGAGTGTGGAAAACGGAATACATGTACACCTAAGAATGGGGTGTAACAGCATTCCCAATAAATGAAGAGCGTGTGAAAAAAGGATATATTGTCACGAATTAAGGCGACGAGAACACGAAGATTGAACTGAAAATAAAGGTTTAATGGGCGAACTTGTGCCAACCAAAAATAAGTAACGAAAGAGCGTCGAGGCAGCAGAAAAGCAGGCGGCGATTCGGCGGCGAATCAGAGAGCGCGAGCGAGACTGACTCGACAAGGACGCGGGTAGCTGCTTATCTACCGTGCGTCACTATCTCGAAAGTTCGGCAAAGAAGGCTCGAGTGTCGCGCGCTTGGAGCGTGGATGAACTGGCACTTTCGAGAACAACAAAGCAGGTGGAAAGTTACGTCTGGAGCGAGAATGAATGCGAATCTTCCAGATGCCAGTGACCGAGCGTTGCTTTCTCAGCCCTGCGGGCGGCATTATCCCCCCTTTTAAAAGTGCATCGTCCCGATGCAACGCGAAAGGAAAACAGAAATGGCTAAAAAATTTACGGTGAAACGAAATAAACATTTCTAGCAGTCCTAGCGCGCGTAGAACGGCTTGAGTCGAACTACGTGGACAACTTCGGGTCGTGGCTGGCGGCGTCCTGATGGTCGGGTTCCGTCGGGGAGCACCTCGTAGTTCAAGTCCCCAAGGCGGCGGATGACCTTGTAGGGTCCGAAATATCGTTTTAACAGTTTCTCGCTGAGGCCGCGGCGGCGAATGGGCGTCCACACCCACACCCTGTCTCCGGGCTGGAACTCCACGTCGCGGCGACGAAGGTTGTAGCGGCCAGCGTCCACACGTTGCTGGTCTTTTATTCGAAGACGGGCCAGCTGGCGTACTTCTTCTGCTCGTTGGGTGACCAGCTGAGCGTCGTCGGTGCCGTCGTCCGTCGGGTCGTGGGGCAGCATGGCGTCGAGCATCGTCGTCACCTTCCTGCCGTGCACCAGCTGAAAAGGTGTAATGCCGGTAGTTTCTTGAATCGCCGTGTTGTACGCAAACGTGACGTAGGGCAACACTTCATCCCACGTCTTGTGTTCCACGTCCACGTACATCGAGATCATATCGGCGATGGTCTTGTTTAGCCGCTCCGTCAGTCCGTTGGTCTGCGGGTGGTATGCCGTGGTTCGGCGGTGGTCGGTGTGGCTCAGGCGGAGTATCTCTTGTGTCAGTTGCGCCATGAACGACGAGCCTCGGTCCGTAATCAGGGCTTGGGGAGCGCCGTGTCGGAGGACGATAGACTCCACGAAGAACTTGGCTACTTCCACGGCGGTCCCCGACGGGAGTGCTTTAGTCTCGGCGTACCTGGTGAGATAATCAGTTGCCACGATTATCCAACGGTTTCCCTGCGTCGACGGCGGAAAAGGTCCGAGAAGATCCATTCCAATCTGCTGGAATGGTGCAGTCGGGGGCGCGATCGGTTGCAGGAGACCTGCCGGCTTCGTCGGTGGTTTCTTGCGTCGTTGGCATTCGTGGCACGAACGGACGTAGAGGTGGACAGTCTTCGGGAGCTTGGGCCAGTAGTATTTTTCTCGGATCCGTGCAAGAGTCCTACTGTAGCCAAGGTGACCAGATGTTGGGTCGTCGTGGCAGGCTTGGAAGATTTCTTCTCGAAGACTTGCAGGAATCACCAGGAGCCACGTCGAGTTGTTGTCCCCGAAGTTCTCTTTATAGAGGATCCCTCTCCGGACGGCGAATCTTGGCAGGTCACGTGAGAAGGCTCGGGGAATCATACCCCCTCGTCCCTCCAAGTGGTCGATCAATGCACGCAACTCAGGATCGTCCCGCTGGAGCGCTGCCATACCGTGAATGCTCACCGCGCCAAGAAAGTGATCGTCGTCGTCGCCGTCGTCGTCGTCTTTCGCACAGCCGGTAGCTGACTCGACAGGGGCTCTGGACAGACAGTCGGCGTCGCTGTGTTTTTGGCCTGACTTGTAGACCACGGTCACGTCGTACTCTTGCAGTCGTAGGCTCCACCGAGCGAGGCGTCCCGATGGGTCCTTCAGGCTCGCTAACCAACACAGCGCGTGGTGGTCGGTGACCACCCGAAATGGACTCCCGTACAAGTACGGGCGGAATTTCGTGATGGCGCAGACGACGGCCAGGCATTCTTTTTCGGTCGTCGAGTAATTGCGTTCCGCGCTCGACAGCGTCCGGCTAGCGTATGCGATCACGCGCTCCGCACCGTCTTGTCGTTGGACCAGTACCGCTCCGAGTCCTGTATTACTGGCGTCCGTGTGAACTTCCGTTTCGGCTGATTGGTCGAAGTGGCCGAGAATCGGTGGTGACTGGAGCCGTCGCTTTAGTTCATCGAATGCCTGTTGTTGTTCTTCACCCCATACGAAGTTCACGGCGTCTTTCGTAAGGTGCGTGAGCGGCGCAGAAAGCTTGGCGAAATCCTGAACGAATCGCCGGTAGTATGCGCAAAGTCCAAGGAATCGTCGGACGGCCTTTTTGTCGGTGGGCGGTGGAAAGGCCGCTACGGCGCGAGTTTTTTCAGGGTCAGGACTTACACCTTCGTTGCTCACAACGTGGCCCAGGAACTTCAGTTCGCCATAGGCAAACCGGCACTTCGTCGGCTTGAGGGTGAGTCCTGCGGTCCTGATTGCCTCAAAAACGGCCCGAAGTCGTCGCAAATGCTCGTCGAAGTTGGCTGAGAATACCACGACGTCGTCGAGGTAAACGAGACAACTCTGCCACTTGAGGCCTGCCAGGACGGTGTCCATGACACGTTGGAACGTTGCCGGCGCCGTGCACAGTCCGAAGGGCATTACCTTGAACTCATACAATCCGTCGGGCGTGACGAAGGCAGTCTTTTCTCGGTCCCGTTCGTCGACTTCGATCTGCCAGTAGCCACTCTTAAGGTCCATCGACGAAAAGTATCGGGAGTGGCGTAGCCGGTCCAGCGTGTCGTCGATGCGGGGGAGCGGATACACGTCTTTCTTCGTGACCGCGTTGAGCCGCCGGTAGTCAACGCAGAATCGAAGCGTTCCGTCCTTCTTCTTTACCAGTACGACTGGAGAGGCCCACGGGCTGCTCGAAGGCTGAATGATGTCGTCGTTGAGCATCTCTTGTACCTGGTCCTGAATGGCCTCTCGTTCCTTTGGGGAGACCCGGTACGGCGGCCGATGCACAGGGAGCGCATCCTCGTTGGTAACGATGCGGTGTTTCGCAACTGTTGTCTGGCGCACCCTCGACGTCGTCGCAAAGCAGTCGCCGAACTCGGCGAGGAGGTCTCCGAGCTGTCGTCGTTCCGTGGCACTGAGCTTGGGGTTAACGTCGAGCTGCGGCGGCGGTGTACTGCACGGCTTACATGGCGAGGGCTCGTTGGAGATCGCGGCGATTTCGGCGTCGCCCCGGAGTTCCTCGACGTGTCCTACAGCGACACCTTTCGTGAGGTGCTGCGCCTCCGGTCGAAAGTTCGTCACGAGGACCACAGCACGTCCATCCTGCAGCTCCGTTACGCCCCTTGCGACGCCTATTCCTCTTCCAAGAAGCAGTTGGACGTTGCCCTCCAGAAGGACTTTCCCGCGGGCAACTGCATCGGTCACGACGGGCACAAGAACACTCGACCGTGGCGGCAGGTTCACGTGATCCGCAATGACTCGGACGGCGGCTGGCGACGTTTTGGATCCTTCCGGAGGTAGAACGGGCTTTCGCAGCGTCAACCTGTTTGCTCCAAGGTCGATTACCGCACCGTACTCACAGAGGAAGTCCATGCCAAGGATGACGTCTCTCGAACAGTCTTTGAGGACGACGAATTTCACAGGACAGGTCTCTCCGTGGATGTGCACGCGCGCAGTACACCTTCCCACTGGTGTGATGAGATGTCCGCCGGCGGTTCGTATTTTCGGGCCATCCCACGGCGTCATCACTTTCCGAAGACGGCGAGAGAGCTTCCCACTTAAAACGGAATAGTCTGCTCCGGTGTCGACGAGTGCCTTCGCGTCGTGGCCGTCGATGGTAACGTCGAGGTTATTCGACACCGTCGCAGAACCGTCGTTCCTATCTGTCTCGTCGCTAGTGTGGGAGCCCTCCGACGTTTGTGGAGGATATTGGCGTCGTTCGTCATCGGCAATACCACCTCCCGGTATTGCCGCACTCAGTTTTCCCGGCGAGGCAGGGGGGACAGGCTTTCTCGGCGGGACCTACGATGAGGCGATGCAGGGCGTTGTGGTGACGGCGATCGGAAACCGCGGCGGGGAGACGGCCCCGGGGATGGCGAACGGCGGAGGTATTCATTGATGTCCCGAGGTCGCTCGCCGTAGCGTGGTCGCGGGTCGTCGGGGTGGAAGCCGCGTAGCCCCAGTTGTCGGTATGGGCAACGGCGGTAGACATGGTCGGCTTCCCCGCAATGGAAACAAAGCGGGCGTCGGTCGGCCGTTCGCCACACATCGGTTTTCCTGGGTGCTGGTTTTTCCGGGCGCACGTACTGCCGTTCTTCGCGACGTTGGAAGTACTGTGGCGCTGGAGGTTCACGTCGTGGGGGCACCGTAGCTTGGCGGGAAGCTTGCGGCGGTCGTCTCGCCATGGCGGCGTAGGTCAGCGTCGGTTCCTCGGGGGCTGGCACGTCGACGGGAGTTTCAGGCTGCAAGGCCCGCTGTACCTCGTCGCGCACAATCTCGGCGACTGACAGCGATGCCGGGCGCTCAGCAGCGGGGAGCAGCTTTCGGAGCTCTTCTCGGACGACGTCTCGGATGATCTCGCGTAAGTCCGATGTAGTGGAGCCCAAGTATGAGCTTGACGACGCTGATGCAACGACGCCAGGTAGTCTCTGGTAGTGGGAGGCTCGTGCCTGGAGAGCACGTTCGATATTCGTGGCCTCCGTCACGAATTGTTCGACGGTCGACGGTGGGTGGCGTACAAGGCCTCCAAATACGTTCTCCTTAACTCCACGCATGAGAACCTTCAGCTTCTTCTCCTCCGTCGCGTGAGGGTCGGCGCGTGCACTTAGACGTAGTACATCTTCAACGAAGCTGGTTACGCTTTCGTTGGGAGCCTGAATCCGGGTTCGGAGCTGGTCCTCCGCCTTCTGTCGCCGGTATTGGCTGGAGAAGGTCCTTTTCAGCTCGGTGGTGCAGATGTCCCACGAAGTGAGCGAAGCCTCGTGGTTCTCGAACCAATGCCTCGCGGTGCCTTCCAGCGCGAAGTAGAGGTTCTGGAGGCGTTGTTCAGCGTTCCATCCGTTGTGGCGGGCCACGCGCTCGTAGTGTAGGATCCAGTCCTCGACGTCCTCATAGATCTCCCCGTGGAAAGGCGTCGGAGTCCGAGGGGCGACGGGCAGGTAAACGACGGGGGGTGCTGCTGGGGTCTGCGCCGCCGAGGAAGCCATCGTCGTTACCGCTTGCCTTGTCCTTGCCGGGAGTGGTCCGAGTTCAGGAGCTTGCCCTTGAAGACGGCGGCTGGCACGATGCTCCGGGTCTTCAACGGAAGGTCGTCGGGAAATGGGGCTTGCGGAACGAGTTCTTGTAGGGGTACGCTGCACGGGTTTCATACCCCGCACCTCCACCAGAAATGTCACGAATTAAGGCGACGAGAACACGAAGATTGAACTGAAAATAAAGGTTTAATGGGCGAACTTGTGCCAACCAAAAATAAGTAACGAAAGAGCGTCGAGGCAGCAGAAAAGCAGGCGGCGATTCGGCGGCGAATCAGAGAGCGCGAGCGAGACTGACTCGACAAGGTCGCGGGTAGCTGCTTATCTACCGTGCGTCACTATCTCGAAAGTTCGGCAAAGAAGGCTCGAGTGTCGCGCGCTTGGAGCGTGGATGAACTGGCACTTTCGAGAACAACAAAGCAGGTGGAAAGTTACGTCTGGAGCGAGAATGAATGCGAATCTTCCAGATGCCAGTGACCGAGCGTTGCTTTCTCAGCCCTGCGGGCGGCAATATGTACACCTTAGAATGGGGTGTATTGGTATTCCCAGTAAGTGAGAAGAGTGTGGAAAACGGAATATATGTACACCTAAGAATGGAGTGTATTGGTATCCCCAGTAAGTGAGGGGAGTGTAAAATGGAATATATGTACACCCCGGGGTGGGCTGTGTCTGTAGACCCGATGAGTATAGGGGTGTAAGGAAAGGTGCACATGTGCACCTCAAAATGAGGTGTATATGGGCACCCCTTTTTGGGGTGAAACATATATACCCAGGGGGTGTCGTATATGTGACAAGTCACATACACCCCAATGGGTGTAAGTACTACACCCTTTTTTTTAGAGCGTACCTGTAGATTGCACTTAGGGGCAACGGATGTGCGTTTCCCAGGTTCCGAAAGCGCCCTACGTGCAAACTCAATTCCGCTCCTTCGAAACCCACTTACGGGAATGAAAGTTTTTATTTGTTTTATTCTTGTATTTCGTGTTACGGGTTCCAGAGATTTCGAGATTGGCGTTACGCGGGCACTTTAGTGACTACACTCGAATGAATCGCGTACGGTTCGCTTAGCTTGCTCGCATTTTCGCCCCGTTCCGGCCAAACCGAATGAGCGCCGCCAGAAGCCTAATTTATTTATTGCGTCTTAGTTTTCTTCCACCCCTTTGTTGTTTTTTTTCAGTTTCCCCCTTGTTTTCCTTCGTAGGCGTGTACACGTCGTTATGTCTTTCGATGAACCGCGGCGGCTCCTACGAGCCATCCCAGCATATTCCAGCTCTGTGCTCATATCATGTGACTGTGCGTTCTGTGCGTCCCTGCGTCCCTCCCGAAAGTCACGTGACAATCATTCCTTATTTAATAGGACGCGATGACACGTAGCGTCTTTCGTGGTCCACCGTGAGGTGAGACAGAATCGAGGCGCAGTCGTGCCTTGATTCCGAGGACCCGGATGAGCGCGGAATTTCAGAGTATGATGTTTTGATTCCGCCCAAAATGGGGCTTTGTCAACACGCACACGCGTCGGGAGTTAGGCTAAAAAAGCCGCAAATTCGATCGCAATAATTCTGCCACTCCAGATACGTGTTGTATCAGGTGTAGAGTTTCTGGAATGTTTGTACTTAGCAATGCAAATTTCAGTGACAATTCGTTACGGACTCTCTTACGCCCTTTCATATCACAGTAGGATCGAAGGCGGGACTACACTGCCAAGCTCACAGATTTAGTCGACAAGTTTGTTTATGCAATCCTTCCCGGCTAAACTATTTGTTTGAAAACCTTCGCGAGCTATTTTTGAAAAAAAAAATAATACTTCGTTTTGAAATGCGGATATCGCATGGTGTTAGTTTTGGTATTTTTTAACGTTAAAAGTTTTCATCAATATCTTCCTTTTAAATCTATACAAGCCACTCAACGTTCAAACTTCCCGATTCTTTAGTTGGCAACATGCTACTGATTAGGTTTTGTTGCAAGCCCCCAGCTAATTCAAGTGACTGAACTTGTAGAAGGGCGGTGAGCTGGGCAAGTTGGTATGGGCTGAACATGATTAAAATCAGCGAAGAACGTTAGGAAACTGTTGAAAAAACAGAAGGCAGCTTCTTTTCTGTCTTCTGTTTTCTTCAACAGCTTTCTAACGTTGTTCACTGATTTCAATCATGTTGACTGAACTTCCTCGCCGTCCTTTCTGGAGGGTGTTTGCGTTAGAAATAATATCATCCGTCTGAGCACGGACAAAGGAGAATATTTATGACTTCTAGTCAACATTGGCGGTACCAATGCATTTGTTCTATAACCCTACTTAAAAGCCAAGTACAGACGCTCATCCACTCTAAAACGTCTTGTCGTAAGGAACTCTTTGCTTGTCCATATTTGGCACCCTAAAAAGTGTTTTTGAGCACCCCCTAAAGGGAATTTTCGCGCTCTTTTAAGCTCCTTTTTTATTCGAAAGTAATATTCATCGCCCGGTATCCTCCCTAGTACATCAAGAGGCGATAGTGCTTGAGGTAAAACCGTTCTTCACGAGCTAAAAAAAGTTCTTGAGCAGTCAAAACACCTTTCCAAAACGGATTTTTTTTTTCAAGTGTAGTAGGTAAACCTTAAAGGCCCTCTTTGAGCAGGTAATATGGACAACGGTGCTTTTTTTTTTCTTCATAGCCGCTGCAAAAGAAAGCCCCATTTCAGAACTCGTAAGGAAGCTAATTGACGGGCGCAAAGACAGGAAACGTTTTCGGTGTACTTAAAAAACAAAAAAAAAAGATAATTTGTCATTCGGGAAAAAGCGGGAAATCGAATGGATTCGAAGGCCTAGCGTGGCATCACGTTTTCTGCCACTCGAATGTGTTCATGCATGTATTCATGTGCATTTGCACAAATACATGTTTTCCAATTTCTCTCCGTCCCACGACAAAACATGCTGCAATTAGATGTGCCTCGTTTGCCGGTTCCACCTGAGATTAGTCTAAGGCATATTTTCTTTCAAATGAAATATATTGCAATCTGTGTGATTACATCAATTCGCTCAAATATGCGATATTAGATGGTGGGATGTCTGTATGTGAATGTACGATTTTCGATTTTAAGGGCAAGCATTCTTGAACCAAAGCGTTTCCGCTTTTTATCTGTCCCTCACACAATACATTCAGAGGAATTACAACCTCTCGAGGGGTGCACCCGATTGGTCCGTCGATGTGACTCAACCGTCTTCAATACCATGCGAGCGCTTACATAAAAAAAGACGAACAAAAAAGGTTATATATGTATATTTTTCGAAGAATACCGCTATGCTTTGAAATTTCCAACTTTACAACTCTCAACTACCGCATGGATCAAAAGTTAAACCTGCTACGTGCAGACGCCGGTCTTTTCTGATTCATTTTTTTCCCGTTTCAAATAAGTTTCTTCCACGTTCTGCACAAAATAACCGCGTGATTATAATAATCCCGCAAGTTGAAGGATCTTATCCTGAACTGTCATCTCGTGTGTTCAACAAAAACTGTTAAATTGTGTGTTTTTTTTTTGTGCAAATATATATACAGGGTGTTTTTTTTTTTTAAGCTCAACAGATTTGTTTAAAAAAAGCCGTGAAAGTTACACTTATGCCGCTTGTGGAGGTGAGTTATACGGCCAGGGGGACAGATTATAGGGGGCTAATCGTAACGATCAGTCGGCTAATTACTTAAAATTCGTTAATTAACTTTTTAGTTAATGAAAATAGACATATGGTTCCAATTAGAAATTTGTTCAGCGTCGTCGAAAACACCTAAATCAGTCATTTTCAGAAAGACTTTGAGCGCGAGAGAAGCGTAGTAGTGAACTGAATTTACCGCTCGTGGAGCAGGTACAAAGCTAGAGGTTGCGATAAGGCGCCCGCGCGATTTTTCCGTCTCTTATCTAGCCCCAGCCTTGTACCTGCTCCACGAGTGGTAACTTTAGTGCACTACTACGCTTCTCACGCGCTCCAAGTCTTTCTGAAAATGACTGATTTAGGGGTTTTCAATGACGCTGAGCAAGTTTCTAATTGGAACCATCTGTCTATTTTCATTACTTAAAAAGTTAATTAACGAATTTTAATTAATTAGCCGACTGATCATTACGATTAGCCCCCTATACTATGTCCCCCTGGCCGTATAACTCACCTCCACAAGCTGCATAAGTGTAACTTTCACGGCTTTTTTTTAAAAAATCTTTGGTGAAAACAGCAACAACGGACGATTTAATCTTCGACGTTTCGGCCGGAGTCCGGCCTTGTTTTTTCTTACCAGTTATACCCACGCCTTCGGCCTCCCGCCACCATGCCCGTTATATATATATATATATATATATATATATATATATATATGGGTGGTTTCATGTCAAATCGTGCAGGCAAAAAGGGTCGAATTTTTAATTTCGCTGAAAAAAATATATGTTATGGCGCCGTCTCTGAAAACGTAGTAGCCACAAACCGCAAGTTCGTCGGATGTTTAATTCTCGACTTACAAATTTTAAAAGAGGCCGCGGCGGAAAACAGTGTTTCTCACATCCGTCGTGGGTTGGATGTTTCGCTCGATCTCCCGCCGTGGATTTTGAGTCCACATTATATTAGCTTTTTTCAAGCACTCTGTGAGCACAGGTAAACGGCTCTAATACCATAAAATAATTTTAGGCGTTTCGTTTTTTCTCTGTAAAAATGTCAAAAACGCCCCCTCGGTTAATTCTTGACGAACTTTGACAATTAAATACTGGAGATCTACTTGGGTTACATCAATACTTTTTTAGTCTATGGAGAGCCCAAAACACGCTCTTTTAAGATATTATAAAATCACTCAGCTGTATAAAATTCCATTTGCGGTACGTTTACGTTAATATTATGCGAAAACCAAAAAGTGCAAATTTTGAAATCGATTTTCTCAAAAAACCCATTTATTATTTTTTCTTATTTTTTGTTAAAATATAGATATGATAGTTGTCTACTCGAAACGCAAGTCTAGAAAGTGTGTATTTTGTTTGTATGTTCTATATTTAAGCATCAATATCGTACAAAAACGTGTTTGTACGGCTCGAAACGGACTTGCGAATTGCGCGTCTTTACAAAATTGGAAATATTTTTTACCTTTTTCAACGTTCCCACATGAAAATGAAATACAGTATTTCCACCCTGTTATATTTATTGTTCATTTAAATTTTATTATGGGCGGCAAGCTACATTGGAGGAGTTTAAAAGAGAAAGCAACACTTCTTAACAGACCAGCAGGCGTCGTAAATTGTTAATGTGTAGAAATCGGCAGACGTCGTATTGATTCGGGGCCTTCATTAGCCTATATGAACGTCCCGCCCTTTCGGAACCAGCAGATGACCTTGACCTTTCGCGCTCGTTGTGTTAGATAGGACGGCCAGTGACAGTAAAGCGAGCGGCGCACCCTGTGTCACGAGGGGTGAAATGGTACGAATGTGTCGTTGACGCGGCGAACAGTGACGGCCACCCTGGAGGAGTCAGTCAGTCGAAAGCAAAGGAAGTGTTGCCTAGGAGGATGAGGACACCACGGCCTTACAACATCGACGGTCAACAACAGTTCTGCCGGTCAAAAGAACGCCGCGAGCGCGCTAAAACCGGCGGCGCGGGACAAAAATCCCGCAGACGCACACGCGAAGATGGGCCGGTTTCGTTAGGGATGTCAATAAATTTTGAAACCAGCCATATGTGCACGCGTGAAACGATACCGCGTATTTGCCCAAACTTCGAGCGCCCTATCCTTGAAACGGCCGTGCTCTATCTCTCTCCGCGGAGATCCGATAGCACCGAAAGGTTGTCTCTTTTGGAAACAGCGAAGCCCGGAGACTAACATTAAAAACGAGTGTGTTGGTGAATATACTTGTGTTTATTCTGCCCGGAGACTAGTTGGGTCGAGGTCAGCCTCCTTGTCACTATAACCGTTTGTGAAGAGTGGTCTTCTCCCGAGATGAAAAGTTAGCGCCGGCTGATGTGTTCTTTTGAAAAAGGGAAGGGGAAAGAGAAAGTTTGAGTAACTGCAGTAACTACCTCGGAAGCTCCTCTTCCGATATGAAGCTCGAGGCATGTTACGTCTCGGTAACCTTCTCGCACATCGCTGCTCGAATCTATTCTTCTCCTTGTTTGGCACGGCCACTGTTCCGCACAGCCGTCGTGGCTGTGCGGAACAGAGTGAAGAATAGATTCGAGCATCATCTGGACGCCGTCATCCTGCCAGGCTTCATGTGTCGTGGGACTGGACTCGGCGTCGGTCAGTTAAGACTTTTTTTATTATTATTTCGTGTGTGTTTCTTTCTTGCGCTGAACTTTGTTTCTCGGTTGCGGTTCTACTGAACGTTTTTTTTTTTATGTTTTCTCACTAACTGTTTGTTAGCATTGTTTAGTTGGGTTTATTTCGTCATGGCGTAGCGGCCTGACGGTGCTGTAGAGAGCATGTTCGCACGCATTTGGTTGCGTCCCGTTTAGAGAATGCCCGGAGGAGTTGGTTTTTGTTCTTGCCGTGTGCGGCTGAGTTTTTTCCGTCTTGATTAATTTTTTGTTTAGAGCGCAGCTCTTAGGCACCCGTTTCCGGCTTTAGCGGCGTCGCCGTCGCCGTCGGCGTAACCGCGCGGTGCATTATGGGAAATGTCCCATAATGCACCGCGCGAGCCCCCCCTCCCGGGGTCACGTGACATCGGGGGGGGGGGGGGGGGGTTCACGTGACCCCCCACGCCCGAGATCACGTGACCCCCCCCCCACGACGTCACGTCCCCCCCCCGAGGTCACGTGACCCCCAAGTAATGTGACTCCCCCCCACCCCCAAGGTCACGTGACCCCCCCCTGAGGTCACCTGACCCCCCCCCCCCCCCCCGACGTCACGTGACCCCACCCCCGGAGGAGATTTTAGAATGAGGGGAGGAGGAGGAGGAGGAGGAGGAGGAGGAGGGGGGTATACCCTCCCCTGAGTACCCTTCCCTCCTCCTCCTCAAGAGCTGTGCTCCAATTCGGCGTTACAGGGAGTTGTAAACGGATTTCATTTTTATTTTGAATTTAACCTTTACGTGTCGTCGACTTCTTTGTCTGACTCTCCACCAGGCATGGACCTATCGCCTTGGCACCACTCGAACCTAAATCTTTTATCTTTTAACGCTATTTTTGTTAAGATCGGAGTTGGGTATTATTATTCTTATTTAGTTATTTTTATTCCCTACCCCTCTCCGTTACAATCTCTCCTTGTGTTTCGGACCGTTCCTGTGTATTCACGTTTCTGTGTTACGGAAGTGAAAGGCCATTCCCTGGTGATCTGTGCGATGTGCGGTGAACAAAACCCTAGCGTTTAGTTTCGGAAAGAATTGCATATAATATATCAATGATGTGGTGACTTTCTATGTCTTAGTAATATGACAGCTAATAGCTAGTCGTGCTAGTTTACAGTGAAAGTTTTATAAATCGAACAATACAGCGTCTGTGCCTCTTCAATATTAAAGGTCTACTCGGCCTGCTGATTTTATTAGATATGTTTCTCGTGGTTTCCCGGTCTTATTAATACAGAAATAACTATGCAATACCACAAAATGCGTTTATAATTGATCACAAAACGCAGACAAAAATTCAATAAAACTTTTTCACAATTTTCATAGAAACGCTCGGGTCGCTATGCCTGACTTCGGTCTTGCAAAACGAAGACGTCTTTTTCTGATATTGAGGCTTAAATATAGAACATACAAACATAATACACACTTTCTCGACTTTATTTTCGAGCAGACAACTATCTATCTACATTTTAACAAAAATAAAAAAATGTGTTTTTTGAGAAAATCGATTTCAAAATCGGCATTTCTTGGTTTTCACATACCATTAACGTAAACGTACCACAAATGGAACTTTATACAGCTGAGTGATTTTGTAATATCTATAAAGAGCGTGTTTTGGGCTCTCGATAGACATAAAAAGTATTGATGTAACCCAAGTAGATCGCCAGTATTTAATTGTCAAAGTTCGTCAAGAATTAACCGAGGGGGCGTTTTTGACATTTTTACAGAAAAAAGCAAAACGTCTAAAATTATTTTATGGTATTAGAGCCGTTTATCTGTGATCATAGAGTGCTTGAAAAAAGTTAGTATAATGTGGACTGAAAATCCTCAGCGGGAGATTGAGCGAAACATCCAACCCACGATGGATGTGAAAAACACTGTTTTCCGCCGCGGCCTCTTTTAAAATTCGTAAGTCAAGAACGAAAAATCCAACGAACGTGCGGTTTGTGGCTACTGCATATTTAGAGAATACGCCATAACATATATTTTTTCAGCGAAATTAAAAATTGGACCTTTTTTGCCTGCACGATTTGAGATGAAAGGTGTTTTTTTTTTTAAGCTTAACAGATTTGTTTTAAAAAAGCCGTGAAAGTTACACTTTTGCAGCTTGTGGAGGTGAGTTATACGGACAGGGGGACATATTATAGGGGGCTAATCGTAATGATCAGTCGGCTAATTAATTAAAATTTGTTAATTAACTTTTTAATTAATGAAAATAGACATATGGTTCCAATTAGAAACTTGCTCAGCGTCATCGAAAACCCCTAAATCAGTCATTATCAGAAAGACCTTGAGCGCGTGAGAAGCGTAGTAGTGCACTAAAGTTACCGCTCGTGGAGCAGGTACAAGGCTGGGGCTAGATAAGAGACGGAAAAATCGCGCGGGCGCCTTATCACAACCTCTAGCTTTGTACCTGCTCCACGAGCGGTAACTTCAGTTCACTACTACCCTTCTCACGCGCTCAAAGTCTTTCTGAAACTTACTGATTTAGGGGTTTTCGACGACGCTGAGCAAATTTCTAATTGGAACCATATGTCTATTTTCATTAATTAAAAAGTTAATTAACGAATTTTAAGTAATTAGTCGACTGATCGTTACGATTAGCCCACTATGATCTGTCCCCCTGGCCGTTTAACTCAACTCCACAAGCGGCATAAGTGTAACTTTCACGGCTTTTTTTAAACAAATCTGTTAAGCTTAAAACAAAACACCCTATATATATATATATATATATATATATATATATATATAGTATATATATATACATACCACGACGTTTCGAGCGGGGACCGCTCGAAATGTAATAAAGTTCGTATTGGTAACTCCGCCAGTACGCATCCTTGACTTAGATATATATATATATACATATATATATATTATATATATATATATATATATATATATATATATATACATATATATATATATATATATATATACATATATATATATATATACATATATATATATATATATATATATATATATATATATATATATATATATATATATATATATATATATTTATATATATATATTTATATAAGATTTTTTAATTTCAAGAAAACAACAAACAAATTCGACTCCGGGAGCAAATATAGGGTCCTTCTTGTATAAGGAACTTGGTGTCACGCCGACTGTGTGTCTCGAGCCTCCGTAGGCATGTGAATATACAGCCACTTGTAGAACTGCAGGCTTCTATTTTTGAACGCTCAATTGACATCAGGATTGTTTTTTTTTTTTTTTCAGCAGGAGTAACTCTGCACGCCTAAGATCCGACATGTGTTGCTTGCAGGGAAAATAATATCACATAGGCGAACCTAGTAAAAAGTTGTCTGGACAAATGAAACACAAGGATTTTTTTGCTTGGTATGTTTGAAGTATCACTAAAGAAATAGGGCACTTGTTTTCTAAATGTTAAACTTTTTGACAGCACAAAATTCTTATCTTTATAGTTCTGAATTGCCAGCACCTTTGTCACTCTTCTGGCGCTTCGCAACAAAAGAAAACAAAACAAGAAAAAACAAACAAACTTAGAGCGGGTTGGTAAAGATGATTTGAAAAACACGAAAGAATAAAAGATGTAGGGACGATGTCAGATAATCCAGTTCTTAGAAAGAACTGTACCTTCTGTTTTCATCCCTACAAGTTCTACTCTTTAGTATTTTTCAAGGACAAAGGAGTGCGGGTATCGCGATTCAGATTTTAGGGAGGACTTTTCCTTTAGTCAATCAGATTAGTTTGTCAAAACTCAAAATTTTTAGTGTTAAATTTCAGAATAGAACTCATGAATTCGCAAGAACTCACTCCGTAAATTGCTGTAAATATGCTGCGTGAAAAAGCAGACCAAGGGGCATCTGTTTGCACCCTAGAAACAAAGCAGAGACGATCTTAAATGCAAAAGAAAAAAACTGAATCGTCCGATATTTATTCTACTAAACGTTAAAGAAACAAAATGTCCAATATAGAAGGCGTCAGAAATAGTAAGGTGGATAGGAATTACGTAGTCCAAATTATTCGGGACTTTCAATAAAAGGGCTTGAGATGAACTGGAGTATTGAGTAAGGACGAAAGCTGCCTTTCAAGACTGCTTGTAGGGATAGTTGGGGCATGATGCCAAACAAAAAAAAAAAAACGTGTGCGCGCAAAGAGAAGAAAAAAGAAAAGAAAAAAAACAAACTAAGCAGGGGAAAGGGACAAGTGCCTGTCCGTTCCCTAATCATCGTCTCCGTCGCCGTTTGCACATACAAGCTTCTTCTATGCTCTCGGACTGGGTCAAGTACCGACCGCTCACACGTACTCTGTGCCCCTGGTCGTATTCCTGTTCAATCCAATCATATTATTTTTGTACAACTCAATCATAGTTTCCTGTTTAAAAGAGCTGTGCAACAATTTCAGTGCTTTACTTAAATAATTTGGGAGTTGGTGTCTCGACCTTTCAGAAGTAAAGAATGAAAACCCGCTTTCGCTTGCATGTCCTATTTTTTATTTGAAAAATAGACAAAGATCAAGGTTTTCGGCGCCTCTCAACTCCTTCACCATCGTCCGAGTCACGTGCGCTGCGACGTCAATGGAGGTCGCGTGGGGTTCCGGTGCAGCTCTCTCTCTAGAGCTATTAGTGAGCACCAAGAACTCTTCCGCTCGCGATCGCGTGACCACGTGCTGGCGCAGCGCGAACAACACGGTGAAAGGAGGAAAGTTTCATTCGAGTCCAGCCATTCCCGTCCGGCGCTCCCCCCGTCCTCCTCCAGCTTCTGGTGGCTGTTCGCGGTAGCAGATAGAGCTGTCGGTTTTGTGGACCTAGGATAAATGGCGCCACTAAAACTCTGTGTAATTAAAGTTTTGTCAATAATACCAGCTTTTTGACTCATTTATACTTATGTTGGAACGAGAAGATTTATAGAAACGTCACCTTTTACCGAGCAGGTATTCGCACAACTTGCTATCTTTCTACAATACCCCCATTGATGTCATTCCGCGTGGTTCTCACGGTCGCGGCTCGCGGCTGCAGGTCGGGGAATATTCTAACTTTTGCCTCGCAATTACGCGGCGGAATCGCAACATTTCGAAGGAAGGAGGTATGTTTTCTGTCCTTTGTGGCAAGATAAACAATGTCAAAAGTAGAAGATGTCAATTCTTTCAACGTTAATATCGTTGCACAGCTCCTTTAATGCTTTTGTTTCCAGTGCTATGCTATCGGACTGGGTCTAGTATCGACAAATCACCCGTACTCTGGGCCCCTACTATACTCTGTTTCAGAATAGCTTGGCGAACTGTGCAGGCTGCGGCCCCCGCGACTTAATAAAGGCGCCGGAGCAAGGCACGTCAAAACACTCCATATTCGAGGCCACCGGGGCCTCGTTGCCGCGACTGTAACCAAGCCTTCGCGAAGAAAAGTACTTATAGGCTTCGTTTTCTTTTAACGGCAATTGAACTCGCGCGATCCCATCTATAACGAGAAAATATGAAGAATAAAGAATAAATAATCACAGATCTGTATGATTTAATTATGCTTAAACCCAAAAAGTGACGCCACATCCGTATCCGCTGAATTTGTTTCGCCTTGTAGCGCCGTGGCCATTGGCGATAGCCGGCGATCGCAGCCGTGTAATTGACCTTTTCCGCTCAAAACGTCGCACTGTGCCCCGGAACTAGCAACCGTCACAGATTGGCGGCTAAATTGAGCGTATGGTTGTCTCATGACCTGTTTCCGAAGTGCTCACTATTCTAGCGGAAGGATATGGTGCTGCGGTGGACGTTTGTCTGACATTGGTTGGTTTCGGGACAGATGACTCTCGTCTAGCAGACGACAGCCGGTTCCTCCGGGACTCGCGCCTCCCATTTGGCGTGGTGGCACCAATGTTTCCGTCACGTCGGGTCACGTGCCTCACTCCGACTCTCTTATGGGGTCGCGGAACCCTAGCCTCCACACTTCGCCAAGTTCTCGCGAAACGGAGTATAGTCGCCTTTCTGTTCAACCCAATCATATTCGACCTGTTCAACTCTATCATACTTTCCTGTTTAATGTTTCTATGTTTCCAGTGCTATGCTATCGGACTGAGTCTAGTATCGACCGCTCACACGTACTCTGTGCCTCTAGTCGCCTTCCTGTTCAACCCAATCATATGCTTCCTGTTCAACCCAATTATATTTTTCTGTTCACTCATATATTTCCTCTTCAACCCAATCATAGCTTCCTTTCGGCACACGCTCCTACTATCGCATTCGTGCCATCGCCGCCGGTAATATAGTTACTTCCATTTTAAGAAGCGCAGTGCGTGGCGAAGACCTGATCATCTCATTCTCCCTCCACGACCAATGAGATCGCTGCATAGCCGATATGAACGCCGAAGAACCAATCACGAGGCTAGGAGCGTCAACAGAAGTCACACGCTACCTTTCCTATCAGCCGTTAGTGACTACGTAATTGTACGCTTGAAAAATACGTGGACGGAGATAAAAAAGCGGAATTATTGTTTGTTCATTTATTTATTTATTACTAACTGTACGTTTTTTTTTTTTTCTGGTGACAGACATGCCAAAACATTGAAGTGATCATGCATTTTAACAACGTGGGCACCGTTAATTTCGTGCATCGTCTTCGACCAAAGTGCGGGGTCACCCAGAAAAACCGGGCCCGCCGTATCTTTGCCGTATTGGATGTGGCCAAAGCTGGTCGTCCCTGCGTCCGCTCAGTAGTTGCGGCGGGGAACTGAACACAGCGAGATGAGCACGGCATTGTCCGCGGGCTCTTCCATCGATGCATGAAGCGGCCGCCGGCGAGTACAAGCCCGTTGTCTCCCATCTGTCTTCAAGCAGGAACCGAGGCGCCCCCATTGTCGAGTGCACAAAGGAACTGCCGGCCTGCGAAACGGATATCGCGGACACCAGAGCTTTCTGAGGGTTCCAATTTCCGAGCCCTTAATTAGATTAGTCTGAGAGTCAAGGCTTAAGCTGCAACTAAGACGGATTCTGCTGACATCAATCCAATCCTTGAAGGCGACATTGCCAACTTGGGAGCCGAAGTACTGCATCGTCTGCGCTCCTGTTATTTTATTTTTTTTAACAGATGCCTTGCACGTTGTTTAAGAAAGTTAACTGACATGTAAGCAAGTGATATGTAGTGCGGCTTGATAAGGCTGCAAGTAAAAATGTAGCGGATGCATCGCGGGGTCCTATAACTGAAGAAACCCGTTGCAGGACACCTCAATTTATACTTTAGGACCGAAATAACTATAAGCAAGGTTAGAGTACCTACGACGGTGCTTTATTCGAAGTCATTTTCACCAGGCGCATCTAACGTTGCTGAAGGGCGTCACTTTTATTATGCCGACAAAAAAGGTTGAACATAACCGTAAGTGTATGTGAGTAGTACCCAGCGCCATCAGGAAGACAGACGTTGAATCACAAATTTGCGTTTCAGTTTGATTGGAACGGTTAAATATTGCGTTCCAGGCACACCGGCTCAATCGCTGCGACGCTAATGACGGCGCTCGAATGCGGCTAGACGCCGATGTGCAGTTCCACTCAAAACAATACTGGATTAATTTCGACAATAACGGAGTTGTTCTGCAGCGTGAACACTAATGCTTAGGATCCATTTTAGATGGTCCACAAAAATCAATTTATCCACGTATCGGGCTGCGATTAACCACAGAGTTGCGACTAGGCGGTGAAAGGTTGGAATGAAAGTAGCAAAAAATTAGCTTACTTTGTATGAAAAGCAAAACGCTTCGGGTTATTTGTTATGTCATTCGCAGACGACGTCATGATCGTGCCCATTTAGCTTTATGTGGTCTGGAAAGATAGCGCAACGTTAGACACGGGAGTATGCGGCGCCTCGACGTTCCAAAAATGGCAAGACACTAAGGTTTTAAATCCCATTTCTCTCTCAGAATATTTTATTTAAATGAATAAATTTTCGCACTTCCGAAATTCCACATTTGAAGAGACGCGCGCGGTAAACTAAAAAAGTTCCGAAGATCGACTGCTAAGCTCGACGCCGGCACGCTAGAAAGTCTACATTAGGAGAGTTTTCACAACTCTCCTAATGTTTCAAACCGTGAAGGCTTCAAACTTTTCGTATTCGAAACTCCAGTGTTTTAAAGTTGCGAACTTTTCGAATTCGAACCTCGGTACGGTCGAAAATATCGAAATCTTTCGAATTCGAACCTTAGTTCTGTTCAAAATTATCGAAACCTTTCGAATTCGAACCTTGGGTGGTTCGCGGCATCCCTAGTCATAACGTCGTCTACGAATGCCGCCGCTGAAAAAAAAAAAAACTGTTTTTTTTTTTAAACGAGTACGTTGAGAGACAGATTTTTGTGGACCGTCAAATGTGGGTACCAATTGTTAGTGTACGTGTTTTAAAATAAGATGCATAATAGTATGGCTGATACGCAGCCGACAGCAAAAGTTTGCGAGGCGCGAGAGCGCATGCCGAAATGACTCGTTGCGCCCTCTGACGCCGTGCTGGCGCTCTCAAGACTCGATCTTCGGGAATGCGCTCCTTTTTTATTCTCAGTCATGTCTTTTTCACTCGCTTCCGTCCGACGTGCATGAGATAACAGGGACCTGCGCAAGGTGCCGTTTTGTGAGTGCAGCGCGTCTGCCTAAGTCACCGTGATCGGTGGCGGTCACTGATCTCTATTATAGGGAGCTGGATGGTGCATTCAGCAAACAGGTATGAAGCCACCGGAAGTAAGCGGCTTGTCCCGGAAGTGAGTGCTTGGCAGGCTTGGTAACCCTTCCAAGTGCGGGTTCGACAAGCGTGGAGGGCGCTGGATTTTCGCTTGTCACCTCAAGAAACCCTGCTTGTTGCGCAGTAAGAGCGCATGCAGAGCCGAAAAATATCATGAGAAACCATTCAATGTAAACATTTTGAGATTCTAGTTGATCAAGTGTGCATATGTCCTAAGTTCAAGTGCCTCATTTTCGTGATTTAATTCGGAGCATGGTTAATAAAACCCACTCAAAGACACCCAAAAGTTAGGACCAAAACATCGACTGAATGCACTAAGAAGCCCTGCAGACGCCCAACTTCCGAGACAAGTATCAAACTTCCTGTGGCTTCACTGCGCCCTACTCGGAGAGCGGCTATACGCCATCCAGCCCCCTATATAAGAGATCAGCTGTGGCAGTGCTCGGATGCATCAGAAACCGTTTCGCGGCACCTTGCGGCAGTAATTCCTACTATCTCTTGCGCGTCGACGAAAACAAGAAAATCGAGCGGGGAAAAAAAAGAGCACGTCTGCGAATACGATAAGAAGCGCATGTTTTTCAAGTGTCAAAGTGAATTTTAGTTCTCGTCTACTCCCCCCTTATGTAATGCCCCACCCGGGCCCTTAAGGATAAATAAATAAAATGAAAAAGAAAGCGCGAGACTTGAGTGAGGCAACGCGCCATCAGGAGGTGCAGGCAATCATTTCGGCTGGCGCTTCCGTGCCCCGCAAACTTTTGCTGCCGACTGTACAAGGACGTTACCACTACACTTTCGCTATAAAGGTTTTAAAGCATGAAATGCTTTTCATGCTTCTCCCCAATTCTATACTTTCGTTGTTCGCCCGTCCGTCCGTCCGTGTATTTTCCGCTAAATTTAGCGGGGAAAGTGGCGTCACTTGACCTCCCCAGACGGCACGTGACCTACAAACCTTGGGGAAATTGACGGCACGTGACGTATGCATCAACTCAGTTTCCCCGCTAAATATAGCGGGAAAATTCAGGTCTTGTGGCCAAAACATCAATTCAGTTTCCTTACTAAATTTAGCGGGAAATTGACGTCACGGGATTCAGACACAAAATCAGATACCCCGCTAAATTTAGCGTGCAAATCGACGTGACGTGATCTGACGTCTCGTGACCTGTACAAGCATTCAATTTGCCCCTCTAAATTTGGTGACAGAATTTACCTCACGAAGCCCACAAATTCACCCACCAATTCCCTATAATGCATTCCGTGCATTATAGGGAATTCCCTATAATGCATTCCTTGCATGGAATGCATTATTGCATGCACGTTTTAGTGCATGTCCTCCTTGAAAATATAGGTAATTTTTATAATGCATTCCAATGCTTAAAAGAGTCTGAAGACAAAAGTTGCTACCGATTTGTATTTGATTTCTTTATCCAAACCTCGTTTTTCGCAGAAAACAGGTCTTAGTTGGTAACAAGCATGATTTTCGCATGCAATAATAAAACTATGCTATTAACTAAGCGCAGTTCTTGATAGGTAACAGGGTCTGTCTAAGTGGAAGTGCCGAAATACTACCTTCACTTAAGTTTGGAATGTTTTCGTCAGGGCTGTCACATTAGTGATTTTAGTAAGTTGTTTCAAAGCACACGGTTCCGAAATCGTGAACTGCGCGCCTCTGCCGTTTTGATAAACCGTATATCAACAATATATAATTTAAAGAATTGTGTAACTGGCGCCAACTTTTATACGATGAAGTGGATTTCATTTGATATGCGGCACCATCTTGTTGTAAGCATCTACAACCTGTTCACTAACGCTTCAAAACCAGTTTAGACAGCCCGCCAAGTTCGGTTTCAGAGGTATCGCCCTACGGTTTACAACAGAGATGCCGCTAGGTGATGGAAGCATTGAACAAAGAAAAAAAAAACTTCCTGGTTAAAAAAAAAAATCTTGTCTTGACCAGTTTACTGAGGCATTCGCAGATGGTGCGTGCCGTCTGTGCAAAGCCACTAACAGATGTCGGAGGCGTCAAAGACGCTGTGCGCCGAGCTTAGCTGACGACCTTCCGATAATTTTGAGTACACTTTCTCGGCGGGGCGCGCGTCTCTGCAATATATAATTTTTGAAGTTAGATGATCTTTATTTAATAATTTAAATTAAAACAATAATACCTGCTTAGATCTCCCAGAGGGCCCTCCCCAATATCCGGCCACCCACACACACACACACACATTTTTCGTACGGAGATGGTTGAACTAGTGTCCGCATTATCTCGTACCTCACGTTGCGCCATCTTTCGGCGGCACTCACATGTCCTCGAGCACCGTGATGGCCTCGTCTGCGAATGCCACCGTAGATTGTCAGAAACAGTTTATTATTCTGTTTTTTCTTGATCAAGGTAAGTTTATTTGTTGTTATTTATATACCAAACTTCCACCACTTAGCAAGGCATCTGTAGTTAATCACGGCGCGATGCTTTCAGAAACCAAAGTTTACTTACCGCTTAACGAGGGTTAGAAAGGTTAATGTACATCTTGTACAGCAGTGGTGGTGTTTGGGGGGCAAGTGAGATTTTCCACCAAGCCCCGTATTCCTTATATTCAATTTCTGAAATGTGTGTTTCGCCCCCGCTGCCATTTGATCTTCCAACGGCTATAACACAAGGCAATTTTACGTAGCACCACATCGGACTTTCTGCTTAATTTTGTTTAATGCTAATGTACCAAGCTATAAATAGACATACTTTTCGTAATATTTCAATCCTGTTCAACCCTTCCCTGATAGCGCAATCGCTCGCGTGTAGGGGAGAACATGAGAGAGCAAACGACCGTTACATTAGCCCGTGCGATTGGAGCTACGACTCAGACCAGCGTTTCAACATTAATACTCGCTAAGTCGATCAATTGCACCGTAATCGCTCAAGAGGTATTTTAAACTTTTCAATGTGAAGCAAAATGCCAACCTGGGACGGTATACATCATCTAATCCTGTTATCACTACACGAGTAGGGGAAACACATGACATCGGCAACGATTCCACCTCCGTTAACAACGCACAACATTTCCTTGGCAATGTTCGTGACACGCGGAAATACAAAACCACGGCGATCATCGGATCGCACTCGGTAATAGGAAACAGTACCGAACGTAGTAGCTCAGAAGACGCGGAGGCACTAGGTAGAAAAACCTGCCTGTCTGCGACGCAAAGTTGCCGCAACATTGCTGCCGTGACCAAGCCGCAGCGGTGGTTGTGGATTTGGGCTGAACTGCAGTCAAACGTCCGAGTTGTGCGAGCTGCGAAGACGGCAAAATCGGCCATCATCGCACAGGTACGAAGCACTGCTAACAACACTCCGGAACGTCGCTGTATCTAACGGCGTCGTCTGCTCCTTTGACAATAAAGAGTTTTTGTTAATCATTTCCGCTGTCCTGCAACGTTCTCTGCAACTCGCTACCAGATCCGGGACTCTGAGGAAAGGCTAGCGTCGCGCATGCGCAGTAGTGGAGTCTGCGTTCCGAGAGCGTAGCAGAGCTGGCAAACGGTTTACGAAAACTCCCTAATGTTTGTGCTAAACAAGTCCATGCAACCAATGTGCTTTGCGTGTTTAGATGAGGAGAATAAATTAGAGGCAGCGTTCGCTGCCGCTGCCGCTGAATCAACCAAACTAACATCGTTTACTAAACAACGAGTGCGACGTCAGTAATTTCCCTCCACACCCCTTAGGAGGGGGGGGGGGGGGGTGTACATTACTCCTTGTTTTTCTGAAGCAATCACTCCTTTATTCTCAATGCCCCCCCCCCCCCCCCCCCTTTGCCTACACTCCCGCCTAGAAATTTAGACCCCTCCCCCTAATTTTAATTCCTGAAGAAACCCCTTTACGACGTGCTCGATAAACAAAACAAACTTTCCTACCGTCTGCGTGGAGAAAAAGAAAAACGGCTGTCCCCATTCGCACTCCGAGTGCGGAGGGTGGTGGATTCTGATCGGCACTCGAAGTTCGAGAAGTTTTGGATTCTTATCCACACTCTGAGGGCGGATTGCGTGCGGATTCCCGGACACTGCACCGGAGGTACAGAGACGTTTGTACGAAGCGTACGAAGTGCGTTAGATTTTCCTTGTCCTCACTCCGCGTGTGGCGCAATTTTGGTGCGGGAAACTTTGAACGCAGTGGTGCGGATGCCGGGGATGCACTACGGCTGCTAAAGTTGGCTCCGAAGAAACATCCGAGTCCCCGTTGAATTTATTAGTTTGCTAACACTCGCTTCAATAAAAAAAACAAACAAAAAGACTTGCTTTTAGGCGAAATTTACCCCGAATTTCGTAGTAGTGCGTTGCTTTGAATGCTCCCGAACCGAAATAAAATAGCTGCATCACTTTGTTCGCTCAATCACGTGCATATTATTCTTCGTTCAAAGTTAACATGTGCTCTCTTGAAGGTTTATGACAGGTCAAACTTTGAGAGCTGATGTTTGAACTAATGTGAGCACCCTGAGTTTACAGAAATTCATCCGATAATTTCCATGAATGCATATTTGAATCACCAGGCTTTAGAAAATTTCAACATGATCACTGATAATCTTCCAATAAAAAAAAAACAGCACAAGCAAGGTGTTTGACTTTCCTATTCATATAATCCTTAAGTATTGGGATAGTGCAAATTCAACGGACAAAGAAATGCCCACATGGTTAAGTCGGTGATCTTTCAGAGGCTTAATAAGTTACAGACTATTTCGAATAATTTCCTAGGGCTTGGCCGATGCCTTTCGCTGAGGGCAATAGCTGATGTACTCTTCGAGTTTCATATTTCTCGCCTTCTTATAAAGTCCAGTTTCATGAATGTAAATAATATTTGGGATAATATACTTCGAACTAATCTAAGGGCATAAAAATTAGAAGAAAAAAGAAATTGAAAGATGCTTAAACTTCGCCTTTAAGAGTGGAACGCGATAGCGTCATGGGGCCCCGTTCGGATCGCCTTCTCATTCACTTCTCGTGCTCTTGCCGCTAGAGAGCAGGAAGAGCGGCGGACATGGCCTCGTCAGTAGCCGGTCTGGCTGGCAAACTGAAGAGTCGTGTGATCAAATCCCCCCTCAAATTGTTCAAAATTTGCTCTCAGGGAAATTAATTACGTTATAGAGTGAATCATGTGGGACATGAGGCGACCTTTAATTCGTATCACATGTCATGTTTTTAATCACTGTCATTCCAAGCGTGACGTCACGTTTCAGGTGAGCGTTGTTGGTTGTTTGAAATCCCGCGCGAGGTCATTTGGCTGTGACGTCATGACCCAATCGATCCATCATAATTTTCGCATCACGCCGCCGAAGCCGGATTTGCTGTCACGCCACCGAGGCCGGCTTTTCTGCGACACGAACTCCTTCACGCCATTGCGTTAAAAATCATTCTTACGGAGTTTGGTTTCCTCTCAAGAAATATTTTGGTTAATCTTAACCGTGGCACTGAATGTTGGGAGGTGACTGCACTAAAAACGATGAAAGAAAAATTCCAAAATACACACGTCCAATTTTCATTGACTTATAAAAAACGCTAATAATCTCGGTAAGTTTTTTTTTAAACTTTAGATGCACCATTATTTGTCGTCACGCCCGAAAAAAAGGGGGGGGGGGGGTGGACGGGCATTGTTCTAAATAGTGTTTCGAAAAATTTGGGGTAAAAATGTATTTACTATTTTTGTCTAGCTGAGCGTTGTTTTTTTTTTTGTGTGTGTGTGTGCGTGTTTTGTGTCTTTATGACTTGTAAGTGGTCAATAACTCGTCAAGACGTGCCTTGCAGATATTTTTTTCTTGTTAGGAGCAATAAAGCTATATTGGGAAATAAACTTATTTTCTGTTGGTATGTAAATTCCTCAGTTCTAGTACAGTGAAGCCCTTCCTTTCTATTAGGTACGAATTCAGGGTAACGTCAATGTCCGATGCTTGGAAAACGTGCGGAATTATATTTAGTTGAACCCTGCGAAGTGAGGTTTTGTAAAATGAAGATCGTTAAATCAAAAACATATTGTAACGTGTTTGGAGGTTTTACCGAGTAGAGCCATTGTTTTTCGCCAGTACTACGCTTCGCGATTCGCTAGCTTTTTTTAAATATTTTCTATACATTATGGTCTATTCTTTTTTATTTGTTAATTCAGTAGTACATCTTAGAACACTGCAAGAAAATTCAACCAAATTTCTTTCGCCATAATATTTCACCTGTAAATCTCGCTCCAGCCTATATTAGCATAAATGACGCATAAATTAAAACTGTTTTAAAACGGCTGAGGAACCTCATACTTAGATTTTTCTGTAAAGAAAAACCTAAGTCCTAAGGGAACCTAAGGGAACCTAAGTCCTAAGGAAAAACCTAAGGGTCGTTATGGTCGAGGGGCTGGCAACAACGTAGACAACTCGTGTAATGTGAAATAATGCCATTTTACGCGCAACTTGGCATACGTTACAAATTGAAATTTAAAAGCCAACATCGACCAAGCAACGTTTCTTCACTTGTTTGTGTTGTGGGGCCTCCGCGATGCCGACATTGTAACATAAAAATAAGGAAATCTGTGGGGTAATTGTTGCGTGAAAGTAGTGTTTCCTTATGTAGTCTTTTCTGAGGTGAAGTAATATTGTTTGTTGCTATTTAAAAAAATGCGCAAGAAAAATGCAGCTACGACTTTTCTGCCAAGCACTTGAGAGATCCACTGGCTGCAATGTAGGAAAAAAGCTGGGCGGATAACAAGGTAGATAATACGTCTAGACCTAAACAAAAACAAAGTGCGATGTACAACTGAGCATAGTGAAACATCTCGCTCAGTGTCACCGCGTAAACTGTTCTTTCAGCTCTAAATATTCTCGTCATTGATCTAGCTTACACCGTAGATGAATGGAACGATGGGCTCTCGCACGTGTTTGGGAAAAGTAGACACTCTAAGTTTCTTAAAGCGAAGAGCTTGTTGCATACTGTACGACAATAAACTACTCGCTCTGATTCATATTTTCGCCAAGCTTTTATGCTACGTTTAAGAGGAGCAAACATATTGCGAACACTAAACGAAGGATCGCACGCAGCCAATAATGCGCGTTCTTATGCGATACTCAAGTTCGTCTGCTTCTTACACAGAGGTTGCACTGTCAGAACGCCAAGCTGTTATTGGCTTATTGAAAAAAAATAATGGGTAGACCTCCGGGCATTGAGGTCTACCCACTATCCTTATAATCAAACCCAATCAGATCTCGGCGTTTTTGTGAGATCACCGCAACCCCTACGCAAGAAGCAGGCGACTTGCTCTCCAAAGCAACTCACGTCGGAGTTGAATCTGTAAACCTAGGTTGTGCTGACGAAGTGCTCTTTTGTTGCAACGGTTTGATCCGAAACTGCATCGAATCGATGTCATTAAGCAGCGTGAAGCATCAAGATGTCTCTTTCTTTTTGCGGCGTGGGTTTTGCTACTTTTAACGCTTTGGCACGGCAGCATTTCCCTAGAGTATATAAATACCAATGTTAATTCCTAAACTGGTGGTAAATTGCAAGAATATATCGGGATTAAATGCTAATATGCGCCTCACTTACTGCACTGCATACAATGCATTTTGCGAACTGCTTAGTCGTCACCATTTCTCCGGAGTGCAAAACCAGAGCTTCTGAATGTTTTACGTAGAAAACGGACCTCGAATGTTCTTTCTGCTGTCCGAATCGCTCACCCACAAATTTTTGAATGCACGCCTTTCCTGTTTATCGCTTTAATAATCCCGCGTCGTCTAATTTGAATTTCATCGGGTCGGTAAGGAATTCGAGACGCGGGGGGACGCGGGGGCTTCTCAAAATTAAGCGGTGCGCGGCCATGAAGCTCATTATTAAGGTAATTTATTTACACGCACGGTACGAGTTTCCCTTTGCGGAGGACGCTAGACTAAACACGTGCCACGTGCATGACGGAATAACAAAATTGGCAATTAGCTTATGCAACGTCCGAAGTGCGACTCCTGCACGGGGTTTTGAATTTCTCTCAGGATTAAAGCGTTACGGAACACGATTTTGATCCGGTGCTACGCTACTTTGCGCACTTTTAGGCTCACATTTGTTTAACAACTTCCTTGGCCACGATTAAAGTTTATTGCAGACTTATGTTCTTTCAATGCGCCTTAATGCAGCAACTATTCTCTCCAGCACACCCCGCATTTATTTAACGCGTTTCCACTTCGCTTTTCTTCTCACGGCACTTCCTTGACTCTCTGTTGTGTAAAGCGCTTACATACGAGGAACGGGAAAGATCATAATCGCGCGCAATCAGAAGGCTCGGTAGACGCATATTAGCGATATCTGTAACATTTCTTATGCTATGTTTATCCCCTGTCACCTTCAACCACAGCTCATACCGGGCACTTCCGTAATATTTCGGCTGCTCATTACGCGTGCGTGCGTGTGTTTCTCCGTTAGATCAAAGCGTCGTCTCTTCCTTTACCCCCTTTATCTCGCCTATCGCACTGGGATTGTAAACTAAATGCGTTGTATAGTCGCTGGATCCTAGTGAAGCGGAGGGCACCACGCGAGCATCTTCTCGTTCCGCATGCACAGGGATTGTTTCATCAGCCAATGAAAACTCCGAAGAAAGAATCACAAAGAAAGAACCTGATCACAGTAGGCCACGCCCCCGGCATTCCTTAAGATGTCAGTCAATAGTGATGACGTGTATGTTTGTGTTTCGGGGAACGAATGATCTTTGATAAATAAATACTTCACTGTAGCAATGACACAGCGAGGCGAAATGAAGGAATAAATTTGACCAACGTGATAGTTGGTTCGAATATTTACTGCTCATCATCGAGATTTTACTCGTATTTTTAATTTACACCAACGCACGTGTATAAGAAGTGTTTCTTTCCGAAAAAAAATATTTCCATAGGAACTTTTTCTACTGAAGATATAGATATGTTGCCTACAATTTACGAGCACCGCGTTTCATTAGGATGTACAGTCGGGGACAAAAGTCTCCAGGAAACGCGAGCTGCGACTGAAACGCATTGCTCTGCCATCTGCCGGCGGGTCGCCTGGTTTCGAGATCACAGAAAAGCGCATGCGCGTCCTACTGTGCCTGCCAACATGTGCGCTTTCCCGCTCTTCTGCGGCGCGGCGCCTAACTCGGAATCGGGCGCGTGGTATCGCCTCGGAGATAGCGCTTACTGACATGGCACCTATAAAGCAAGAAGTCACGGCAGCTCAACTGAGCGATAAGCTGAACTGGTTTTAAAGCAAGGTGCGCTGACACGGCGAAATGCGGTGCAATGCCGCAGGCAGTATCTCGAGTTTCGGAATGTGTAGCAAACGCTCGTTAGCCGCCAGCGCTATCTTTGAGGTGGTACCACGCGCCCGAGTCCTAGTTAGGCGCTGGGCCGCAGAAGAGCGGGAAAACACACAGGTTGCAGGCAGAGCAGGACGCGCATGCACTTTTGTGTGATCTCAAAACCAGGCGACCCGCCGGCAGATGGCAGAGCAATGCGTTTCAGCCGCAGCTCGCACGTGCCTGGGGACTTTTGTCCCCGACTGTACGTCAGCATGCAAGTGGAGTGGCGCCCTTTCTCAACCTTCCGGAACTTTTATGTTTTAAAAAATATTTTGATATTTTGTTTTGTAACATCTCAAAAAAGGCCGCACTTATGCTTCCATTTCCTGGGATTTGACACTTCGATGGGGCTCTAAAATTATGCATTACGTAGAGCGTATTGCCGCGAGGAGTCACAAGGGAAGCCCTCCATACTTTGTCTTTTGCTCTGAACTTTAGAAATACGAGCTTGGGAAAGTGTTCCGACGCTGAGCTCCAACAGCATGTGGTGGTTACCTGTACAAGAAAGCTGCCAATGACAGTTGATAACGCTTGAAAACAAAATGATGATAATTTATGATCAGGCTTTTGACGGCCTTGCAATGGCCAGCGAGTTGTTTGTTTTCAATATGTTAGGGGTAACGCGTGTATGCCAGACGTCTAGTAACTATGCGGAGCGCAAGTTTGGGGTGACGTCAAAACGTCGGGCTCTGATTGGCTCTGATGGAAATACTTTGGGTAGACGTCAAAGCAGCCTTGCTTTGATGTGTGCCTATCCTTTAATCAGAGCCAAACAGAGCTCGTCGTTCAGACATCACCACAACCCCTGCGAAAGAAGCAGACGTACTTGCCCTCCACATATACATGCTAGGCGCCTTCGACACAGGTATTTCTTTTCGAGATTTCACAAGTTTTGCTTTAAAATAAATATGAGGAACCGTATATATTTTAGTCCTCGATCCACGGTCGCTTAGATCGGATAAAACATCTCTCAATGCCATAATGCGCAGAAATATATATCGTGATTAGAACCTTCCTTGTATATTCCTAATTAGCACAGCATCTACATTTTCGCCTGATGTCTTTCACTATCGAACCGCCTTGTTGGCATTGAACACAGATGTCCTTCCCGTACTTCTGATAGTATTTTAGGAGTGCAATTCTACATCATGGCTCACCGCGCACAGTGTTCAGTCGGGTCTAAAAGATATTAGCACAAACGAGCGATTGTCGTTCTGGCGAAAGACCAAGACATATTGCTTCAGACACAGCAACACACAGCAACACAGCGGCATCAATATTCCCTGGCAAGTGGCATGTTTTTGACGTTCTAAACGCACGCAATCATAAGGCTACCACTATGTTTCAGACTTTCCCAGGCAAGCCATGACTGTGCGAACGAGGTCTCTTTCTTTTGCTCGTTTAGAGCTGCGATACACACACACACACACACACACACACACACACACATATATATATATATATATATATATATATATATATATAATATATATAATATATATAATATATATACACGGAAGAAAACGCACCTGAGACGGGTGTTGGAGATTTTAAAACATATTATTCATAAAGCTCGTCGACGTTTCAGCTTGAGACAGGCCTTTTTAGAGACTGGTTACATTTGACGAAATATTGACACACCTTGGTTACATCACATGGCCCATGACGTCAAGAGATTATGATAATTCTAAACACCTGGCTCCTCAAGAGCCCCACAATAGACTCGACACAGTTATCACCACGAAATTTGATTATTTGGGGCCTAGCATGAAGGATAAGTCCCCAGCGTAAACCTGTCCAGAAAGAAAAAAAAATATACAACACTGGAGAATTTGACTGAATGAAAACGGAGAGGCAGCCACAAAACTGCAGGCGCCAGTTGCGTGAAGAAAATCAAGGTTAAAATAAAATGAAAACAGCATTTGACAAAACACGTTATCAGCTGCATTTTCTGGTAAAATATTATTAGAACGATAGTAGTAGGAAAACTGCACCAGCTCACACAGTTAGGCTCCGCCCCCAAAGGGGCGGAGCCTAACTGTGTGAGCTGGTGCAGTTTTCCTACTACTATCGTTCTACTACAGTTAGGCTCCGCCCCCAAAGGGGCGGAGCCTAACTGTGTGATTGGTTGGATCGGGTTAGGCTCCGCCCCCAAAGGGGCGGAGCCTAACCCGCCCCTTTGGGAGGGTTAGGAGTGATTGGTTGGATCGGGTTAGGTGATTGGTTGGATCGGGTTAGCCTAACCTCCTGCGCTGTGATTGGATGGATCGGGTTAGGCTCCGCCCCCAAAGGGGCGGAGCCTAACCCGATCCAACCAATCACAGTGCAGGAGGGCAGCCTCCAAAGGGGCGGAGCCCCCAAAGGGGCGGAGCCTAACCCGATCCAACCAATCACAGCGCAGGAGGGCGGGGCCAAACCCAATCCAACCAATCACAGCGCAGTAGGGCGGGGCCCTTTCCCTCTCTCCCATCCCAGTGACCAATGACAGGCAGTGGGCATCGATGGCCGCGCCCACAGGACATTAGCCAGTGACCAATGGAGCTCAGCGAGGTCCCGTCACGTGTGAAGTCACGTGTCAGGCGCGTGTCAGAAGCGTGTCGCTTACCACAAACCGCAAACCACAAACCGCAGACCGCAAACCACAAACCTCAAACCACAAGTGTGGTTGACCAGGTGTTGACAGCTGCGGTCATCATCTGACAACAACCACGTGATGTCACACAGGGTCCGAGCTTCGTTCGACAGAGGGCGCTATATGACTTGAATTGCGGCGCCTCACGTGTGATGTCGCAGAGGGTTAGTGCTGCATCCGAAGGAGGGCGCTTCGCTCCGGTCACATGACGGTCACATGTTTTGAATTTGAATCGCTGCGCGGTAAATGCCCCTTTTATTCGATAAAAAAGGCTCCGCCGCCAGCGGGGAATCGAACTCGCGACTTCTTGATCACCAGCCCGACGCGTTACCCCCTGAGCTACGAGCGCATCGCTTCCGAAGATCGCTTAAGTCGGGTTAGTTGTTTGTGTGTGTGTGCATTCAGATCACGTGATGTCCCGCGCGCTACTTGGCTTTTGTAATGCGGTTAAAAACAGGATGCTTCATTGCCGCAAGGTATGTAACGATGGTCGTGTTAGGTAATGCATCGCTGGGCGCTAACGTTGCTCGTCTTCCTATCACGTGATTTCGCGCGCGCGCGATTCAAGCGGTGTTCGCGCGAACTCGTCACCTCGGGAATGGCTTTCGTAATCTGGGTGGTGAAAACAAACAAACAACCCTCCACGGAATTTGAACGCGGCATTGCTCCAGGTCATGTGACGAAGCCTATCTACAATTCCATCATGCAGGAAGTAGAGTTCAGGATTATTGAGTCGTCTGTCAGGCGGGAAAATGCACTGTCACGATGACAACACAGATATGTCGCCGTGGGATTAAAGACGAGAAATGCATTGTGACCAACGTCAGCTGATATTTGAATCGCTGCGCAGTTGACACCTCGGTTCATAGATGGCGCGTGTCTTTTGTTGCTAAGCGTCTTTGTTGTTAGGGCATGAGTGACATCTTGCGTCGTGGGTCTGACCTTGCGCCATCTGTTGCTGAAGAGTTGAATTGCGCGTCTTCCTAAGGTGTGCCCATCCGTATTTTCGCGCGCGCGTAATGCGTGTGAGTTACCGAATCTGTTTGTAGATGGCGCGCACCTGAATCCTTTCGCTGGCGTGAACTTTTACCATTATCACGCGACATCTCTCGCTAATTTTAGCGCCAGCTTGGTAGATGGCGTCAACTCTACCACGCTCACGTCATCTCTCGCTAATTTTATCGTCATCTGCAGCTGCCGAACGGAGCGTGTGTGGGAAATGGATCGGAGCATGGTCGCATCCATACGCGCTAAACTAAAGCTCTCCTGCTGCTCCGCTCTGTAACCTGATCTTCGAAATAAAGCCACAAAAAAAGGACACAAAGCGAGGATGGATTTTTTCTTTTTTATTCAATATGCATGCATCTAAGAGATTCTCGAGACATGAAGAAACAGATGGCGCGCACGCGACAGCTCTTTATACAAATATCAAACACTTGGTGAAAACAAAAAAAAAACCTCGCGCTACGTGAAAATGGCTCTGTACACACACACACACACACACACACACACACACACACATCAGCTTGAAATGAAAAAAAAAAGCACTTCACGAGAGGCTCCAATGTCCGAAAGGAAGAGTTGAAACGCCGTCAGAGTCGATGAAGCGCTTGTTGTCGAACGGGTTGAGTCCTATCTTCTCCACGGCAACAGTCTTGTTCTCGCACAACTTACGAGCGATGGTTCGCTGCGTGATCTTGTGCAGAGTTTGTTGTTTGAGAGTTTGAACGTAGAGCTCGTAGGTTAGCTTACGGGACTCGCACCTTTTCACTCCTTACGCCCTCACGTAGTGCTCTCGGGAGGCTAGTTCCATCGAATAGAGTTTGGGTTTTAAACAAACAAATCCAAGAATGTGATCTTTTGGGAGCTCGTTTTTGAACACTCCTAGTTTCATTTTGTTTGCGGGAGAGAACAAGGGGTGATCGACTGGGTACCCAGAAGTATCCAGGTGAGTTTCGGCAAGGGTCGCGAGCTTCGAGTCTACATCCGGGTCGGTGATTTGGAGGATGAACGAGTCCGTGTCGCTGTACGCTGCGCGAGCGTCGGGGAAAACGCGCCTGACCTGCTTGTAGAAAAATTTGTACATGACCAGTTTGGACATCTCTAGGATAGAGAAGCCCGCGTACACGGGTTTGTTCAAGTGTAGGGTTCTCTGGGAAAACTGGAAGATCACCACGGTCGGGCTAATTGCCGCAAACTGTCTGAGGTTAGGTTTCTGCAGGTTTTTCAGCACTTCCTCCTCGCTCACGCTAATGACAACGTTATTGTACTGACGTGGGTTTTCGATAGTCTTGCCATAAATTGAATTCATAATGAGCTTAGATAGGTTCTTTTGAAAGGCATTTGTCGCCTGTTTTTGGAGGTTGTGGTTAAAGTCGATGAAATCTTTCAGAAATGCACTCTGCGAAAACTTCAAAACGCGATGAATGACTTTTAGTTTTAAGCCCAACTCAAGATACAGCTTGAGATTTCGGTAGTGAATGATGTAATTGCGTTTCGGATAAAAGGTGAGATGCAGCTTTCGCTCAGACTCTCGCTGGGGTAGGTGAAATTTTTCGACGAGCGCTTTTTGATAGGGTGAGAGCCATTCGAGCGGGACTCCTCGTTTCTCGGGAGCCAGGGGAAAGTCCGCGTGCGAATCGTGTAGTTCCCGAGGATAGTCGAGGTCCACCTCTAAAATGTAACCCTCGGGCGCGTCGTCGGGAACCTGCTGGAAGTGGAGAGCGTCGATTTCCTCGCGGTCTAGCCAGCGAAAATCTGCGCATGGAAGGGATATTCGCATGGTGGAAGAGTACAGGCCGTTCACGTCGAGGTCTAAAATGTGGGAAACCGCCATGTTCGGATCGAAACATGCGGTTCCTGGCACGTTAGCTCTCGTGTTGCGAATGGCACATTGAACGATTCCTCCTCGAAGACCCGCTTCGATGAAAAGATACGCATCCACGTCGTCGAGCAGCTCCAGTTTTACCCCAGTCTGTTTAAGTGCGCAGGCGAGACTGAGCGCGGGGAGGGAAACGTAGTGAAGCGGATCGAGCTCGTACGTGTCTAAAGTCCATTTCCTAAAATTTTGGAACACGTCGGCGAGAAGTAGGCAGTCGAGATGCAGGTAGCAGTCACTGTATTCTCCTAGGCTTTTGAAATTGAATGTGTGAAAGACGGTTTGGGCGTGACGGTAGTCCTCCTCTGAAATTTGACTGTCGTTAAGCTTGTTGTAAAACGACTCGGGCGGCGGTAGCTCGGGCTCCCGGTAAGCCTCGAAACTGGTCACGTAGTCGTATTGAAATACGCCTTTCCGCGCCAGAAGCTCAACGTGTTGCGGAAACGCCTGCTTTAGACAGCACAGGTTTTCTAGTCCCTTGGAACGGAGGTCCTGAACCAGCGCGTCCAACCTGGCGGGGAGAAAGGCCAGACTGACTCGCGCGGCTTCCGCTTCACGATAAATGTGCTCACACGCCCAAACGTATACCCAAACCACACAATGTTTACCCAACGAAGAATAACCGATAAAAAAGAAAAAAGCGGATGCTCCCCGAGCTCACGCGCCCTCCTTCGGATGCAGCACTAACCCTCTGCGACATCACACGTGAGGCGCCGCAACTCAAGTCATATAGCGCCCTCTGTCGAACGAAGCTCGGACCCTGTGTGACATCACGTGGTTGTTGTCAGATGATGACCGCAGCTGTCAACACCTGGTCAACCACACTTGTGGTTTGTGGTTTGCGGTCTGCGGTTTGTGGTTTGCGGTCTGCGGTTTGTGGTTTGCGGTTTGCGGTAAGTGACACGCTTCTGGCACGCGCCTGACACGTGACTTCACACGTGACGGAACCTCGCTGAGCTCCGATTGGTCACTGGCTAATGTCCTGTGGGCGGGGCCATCGATGCCCACTGCCTGTCATTGGTCACTGGGATGGGAGAGAGGGAAAGGGCCCCGCCCTACTGCGCTGTGATTGGTTGGATTGGGTTTGGCCCCGCCCTCCTGCGCTCTGATTGGTTGAATCGGGTTTGGCTCCGCCCCTTTGGGGGCGGAGCCTAACTGTGTGAGCTGGTGCAGTGTTCCTACTACTAACGATCTCTATATAAAATAAATCGTGGAGCTTGTGGAATGTGTACGCTCACGCAAATACAGGAGGATCGTGTGGTGAATGGAAGACATAATGCCGGGATGTTTATTGATCCCAGCTTTGAACTTGAGGATAAGGTACGATTCTTTTTGTTCGCGATCTCGGTTGCTTTTGAAACCAGACTGTAAAAATGTAACTTTGAGCTTATCGAATGAATATTCTGGATCGCTAACATGTTTTGAAACGAGGAGTGTGGGGTTTGATTTTGCATGTGATCTGTGATTATTAAACCGTAATCGGAAAGGTGTCTCTGTCTGGCCAACGTACTGCGAGCCGCAAGTGCTGCACTGTAAAAGGCATACTACATTACTGGTGTCGCAATTCAAGTTTTCATAACCTTTTTACGTGAAGTTGAAGTTTGTACTTTCTATGGAGTTTCTCGGTGTTATGTGTGGGCAGACCCCACATTCCGACTTTCCGCATGGCCGACTCCCAGTGCTCTCAGTGGCAGTTATCTTGGACCTAACTAAGGAATCCTTAATGTTGCACGAGCGTCTATACACTGCACGGGGGATGGTAATAATAACTTTTGCGAGGCGCTCACTTTGTTTTAAAATATTAAAATGTTTCCTTAATATGGCAGTGGCATTCGGAGACTTATTGCTGAAGGTCAGTGCGAGGCTGGCCTGTCGGCTTGTTTCCGCCTCGGGACCGCTGTCACCTAACAAGAAGTCGCGATCGAGGGCTCGCGCCTTACTACTTGCGTCATTTATGTTGTTTTTCTGGGTACGTCTGTTCTTTTAGAACCTCCCGTAGTTGATTAGCGTTGGAATCAAAATCATCGTTATTAGAACATGCACGTTTAAACCCGTGAGCCTGGCTGTACGGAATACTGGTTCGGCAAGGTCGATGATGACAACCAACAACAAATGATGACCGGGAGTCCATCCGGACGATGTCGAAGGCAGAGGAGAAGCGCCTTGGTGGGGCTTTTCAAAAAAGAATTCCTGAAGCCGAAGGCTTCGTGCGAAATTATCGAGATCCTAGAGAAGCGTGGAATCGTTGTACTGGCCTGTGGTTGGGCAGAAGTTAAGACTGCCTGAAAGGAGCGACTCTTCGTCGTGGGTTAGCTATACCCTGGATAAATTAACTATGTTGCTACGATCAAGAGAGTTATTCTGCGTGTCCCGTCCACTCAGCATCGTCGGGGGATATTTAACATTATCCCTTGCTAGCTTACTATTTTTTACCTCCCCTGATGATCCCACGTTTCTTTTCTTTAAAGGATTTTAGAGCTGCGGTTTCCTGCGGTGACAGTTCCTTGGCGCGAAGCAAATTACTTTCAATCCTTTGAACATTCGTCGAAGTTGTCTGACAGTGATTTTTAACTATTTTGAATAAATGGAGAGGATCATTCGTAAGCATCGCATTCTGTCTGTCTCAGGCCGAAACGTCAACAAACTTTACGAATAATATGTTTTAAAAACTCCAACAACGGTCTCAAGTGCGTTTTCTTCCATATATACTTTTCCTCATCCTGGGCTACGTTTTTTGTTCTCCCTCTCTCTACATATATATATATATATATATATATATATATGGGCGGTTTCATTTGGATTCAGGCAGCGAGTGGCAGTCGTATTTTTTATTTTGCTTCACATTTTTATATTTCGTGGCGCATGTTCAGAGAAGAACCATCCTTTTTATTTTAATGTTCTGACATGTTTAGTTTTTGAGAAAAAAAATCTCGAAGAAGCGGGAAAGAACTACGAGGTTTTGACGATTGTCGTGTGTGGCGTTTTTGAATCACTCTCAATCTCAAAGTATTCAAAAGAGAACGTCTATATTTTTCTGGTATGATATATAGGCATGTAGGTAAGCCGACATTATAACTGCTATTTATTATTCGTCGCTCCAATTTTTGTAAAAATCCCCAAACATGCCTCCGCGAACAACTGTGACCAAAATTGCGGATTTTATTTTGAGTCGACTATTTTTAGTATCGCTTTTAAAATATTACCACGTGTAGAACCCTTCATTGCCTTCCAAATTAAGCAAAGTTTGTGTTTTTATTATGTACGAGTACTGAGATATAAATTACGAAACAGAGAGGGGTTTTCACTTTTCGTTCAACTTCAGCACGCTGTATAAAAAAAAACCCATTTTTAATTTTTTTTCTTTTTCTCGCGTTGCGTTCTCTTCACACCCTTCTTTTAGCCAAAATACATTTCGTTAATAGTATTTGCCTTGGTTTTGAGTTTTAAGCCTCTAAAGATGCTAAAAAAGAGCAAATGCCGATGGTGGGATTTGACGATTTTCGTGTGTGTCGTTTTTGAACCACTCTCAATCTCAAAGTATTCGAAAGAGAGCATCTATATTTTTTTAGTGTGATATGTATGCAAGTAGGTAAGACCACATTATAACTACTATTTATTATTCGTCGCTCCAACCTTTGTAAAAATCCCCAAACATGCCTCCGCAAACAACTGTGACCTAAATTGCGGATTTTTTTTAGTCGACTATGTTTAGTTTTGTTTTTAAAATAATACCACGTGTAGAACCTTTCATTGCCTTCCACATTATGTAAAGTTTGTGCCTTAGTCAGGTACGAGTAATGAGAAATAAATTATGAAACAGAAAAGGTTTTCACTTTTTGTTCAATTTGAGCACGCTGTAGAAAAAAAGTTTTGTTTATTTTTTTTTTTGCGTCGCGTTTTTTTTTCACACTTCTCTTTTAGCCAGCATACATTACGTTACAGGTATATGCACTAGTTTTGAGTTTTAAGCCTCTAAATATGCTAAAAAAATACTGATGGTGGGTTTATGGGTTATAGCTGTATATTTTATTCTTTATTTTATAAATCTAAGGGACGTTGAATAAATGCCCAAATAGAAGACATTAATGCTTCTATTAACATAGAAGCATAGCTTCGCACATTAATGCGTATAATAACAAGTTCGCAATTCCACACGTCTAAACACTATAAAGTCGCAACTGTCGGAAGCGGGTTTTCAGACAACTTTCGCCGGTGCAACGATTGGAGAGGTCTCAAGCCTAAACCCTATGCACAACATAATCTATACTACGTTAGAAATATCAAAGTATAATATTGTAAAACATTAGAGTAACATACAGTTCCTGTAGAAACCTAGATTTTAAATGCGAAATTGCAAATTTTAAATGCAAAATTCATGTTGATAAAAAACAGAATCATTTTTATTTATTTGCCACTCTTGATTTTTTTACGTTTTTATTTTACTCTGCAAACAACTGGTGGGTTCTAAAATCATTTTTCTGGAGTTCTGCGCCTCTACAGATGCTAGAGAACAGTGCCTTCCGAGTACGGGTTTACAACGAGTGGAACGTGTGTGTAATGTACGAGGCAGTCAGTTGTGGTGGCAATAATACTCCCATGAATAATTCTAGAGCTTAACGAGGGCGATATTCACATTGAACAGCCCTCGAAGCAGTTTGTAAATATAGCAATATTTATTTGTTTCTTTTTCTTTATTTCCTTCGCGAGACTGCCAGTCATCTCACCAAGCACTGAGCGGCAAAGTTGAGAGGACAACCCAATCAAGGGCTAAAGATCGACGATGATAAATGTATGTGTTCTTCCTCCCATCGCGCTCAGAAAACGCTGTAAAGCTCCTCCCGGCTTTATTACGAAATAGCGAGCGAGCCACGGCCCTTGGGCTCTTTCCCTTGCAACGTTTCCCTATCGCCTCTCCTGACCTTCGCGATAAGAGCTATCGGCCTCGCATCAGGGAAGAAGGGTCGGGAAGTCGCTTGGCGGTACCATCCCAAAGGAGAGAAAGAAAATACAAAAACGTTCAAAAGGCTCGTTGGCCGAGCACACTGGTATACTGTTGAGATCGGACAGACTCAGGAAAGCGTTTTCTCAACTTCGAGTACCACGATCCCCCAAAGCGATGGCGGAAACGTTCAGTGCGGACCGCGTTTATTGTGCCGATTATCAACGCCGGCACAAGAAAATGGTTCTACGGAATAAGGACTTCAAGTGTGTCACCGCTCTGGATTTGAACTCACTCAGGAGAATTTTGGATCCTTGCCCTGTGCCCATCCTGGAGACTGACGAGCTGTGCATGAACTGCTTCAGGTATTTATCATCCCGCGTTTCTGACTACCTGGAAGCAGGAACAGCTGGACCCTCGGATAAAGACAGTGACTATGTTGACAAGGCAGGATCTGTCGTCGAACTTAACAAGTGCGTATCATCACTGGATATAGAGGTGTCGCCGTTCAGAATGCCAGATGAATTGCGAAAAAGATCTCTTCGTTCATACTCCGGAAGAAAGCAGAGCCAAGTCGAGGATGCTGTGAAGTCAAAACTACGGCGCAAGATCAGTGACGCATATGATGTGCCAGAGGAGGAACTTAATAAGACATATTCTAACAAAATGTGCGCGGAATGGGAAGCGAACGTTCGAACAGCATACGAGAAAAGCACTTCGATCAAGGAAAAATGTCAGTTGCTGACGTTGTTTCCGAACGAAATGACAAAGCAACAAATACTGAATACTGTTCCTGCGGCTACGAAGTATTTGATTGACAAGTCGAGGAAGCTGAAGGCAGCTAATGGAGTATGGACGCTTCCCGATCCGTACACTTCAAACAAGCTGAAAGAATCGGATGTTGCGACCGCTCTCCGCTACTTTTTAGAAGATGAGATGGACTGCTCCATCCAAAGCCCAAACAAGAAAGATGTTGTTACCGTAAACATATCGGGAACCAAGGAGTGTGTTGTCAAACGCTACATGACTCGCTCTATTCGCGAATCATATGCTCTTTTGATGAAAGCTCATCCAGATATCAAGCTTGGTCTAACAAAATTTTATACGTTGCGGCCAAAATGGGTCAAGATTGCTCCGTACCGGGACCAATGTGTGTGCGCACATTGTGCGAACTTCGAACTGCTGTTAGCATCAATAAACAACACCTCATCAATACATTTCACTAAGAAGGACATCACTGCGCTTTGCATGTGCGCCAACTCATCAGAAGCCTGCATGCTCCAGGAGTGCAAGAAATGCCCTGGAGCGAAGATTCTAAGTGCGCGTACACTACACCTCGATCCCGAGGAAGAAATAGAAATTGCAACGTGGGAATCGGGAGATCTGATCAAGAAAACGCTCAGTGTAGTTGTATTTATCAAATTGGCGAGAGATTGCGTCGAAAAGTATATCACCCATGAGTATATAAAAGACATTCAAAGAAAGGCAATATGGGATGCTAAGTCGAATCCGTCATCCAAGTCTATAGTGCTTCATTTCGACTTTGCCGAAAATTGGAGCATAGTACTCCCAAAGCAAGTGCAGGGGTATTACTGGCAAAAGAAGCAACTAAGCATTTTCACCTGCGTTGCAACGACACCCAGCACTACAAAAAGTTTCGCCACAATCAGCGACGATCTTCGTCACGATTCCGCGCACGCCATCCTCGCGCTAAAGAAGATTGTTGAGGTCCTCGAAGAAGAAGAGCCCATCTTTACAACTTTAACATATATCTCGGATGGTGCGGTGATGCACTTTAAGAACAGGTTTCAGTTTTACGAAATGGGTGAAAGCGGCCTTCTTTCAAGGTGGTTGTTCTCTGCGAGCGGGCACGGCAAGAACGCATGCGACGGCATTGGTGGCCTCCTAAAGCACCATGCCACACTACACAACATGCGAGAGCCTGCGAATGCTGCAATCCTCACTTCTAGAGACTTCGTGTCGGCGCTTACATCAAAGCAAGGCAAGACACGAATTATCGACTTGACCACCATGGACCTCATGAAGTTCCGAGAAGAAATGAAGAAGAAGTGGGAATCTGTTGGCTCAGTGCCTGGTCTCCGTTCGTGCCACGTTTGGTACAAGCAACCATCAGAGGTCTCCACCGGGAAAAGAGTGCGAAAAGCTAGGACTGCTAAGGAAATTCATCACTGAACTTGAATCCTCTGACCGTTCTTGTCAAGCGCGTAGCATGTATAGCTGTATTGTGCTATTTCAAACTTTATTACTTAATCGCTCACCGTAAATAAATATATCGTAAACCACCCAAAGGAAACTTCAGCTCCATTTTTTTAGTTGATAGTTATCCTACAAGAATCAAAGTAGTCAAATATCCTTATAAAAAGTTTCGAGAACCTCTGAAATTATTTGAGGTAACTGTGCCATTTTGTGTGTTATCACGCTGAGCTCGCCTGAAAGCAGAAAACCTCGAAACTTGGAAGTAACGAATTTTTAAAGCTGATCGTGTTCTATATTTTATTTAACATTACTAAAAATGAACAAATCCATAAATCATACGTAACGCATAACGCCCTTGACGGGTGCCTTACTTCTCATTACCTTGAATGCGATACTAATAAATATATATCACTATCTCTGATCTACAAAAAATAATGTAGTTAAAATATTATTTACTAAACACCTCTTAGATAATCAAAAAAATATATATAAAATATACAGTTATGCCCTTTAAGCCTCGAGGCCTCTTCATAACCCATAAACCCGCCATCGGCATTTGCTCTCTTTTTAGCATTTTTAACGGCTTAAAACTCAAATCTAGTGCATATACCTCTAAAGAAGTGTATACTGGCTAAAAGAATGGTGCGAAGAGGACGCGACGCAAGAAAAAGAAAAAAAAAACAAATTACCTATACATGTTTTTTTTTTTTATACAGCATGCTGAAAATGAACAAAAAGTGAAAACCTTTTGTGTTTCATAATTTATTTCTCATTACTCGTACGTGATTAAGGCACAAACTTTACATAATGTGGAAGGCAATGAAAGGTTCTACACGTGGTATTATTTTAAAAACAAAACTAAAAATAGTCGACTAAAAAAAAAATCCGCAATTTAGGTCACAGTTGTTTGCGGAGGCATGTTTGGGGATTTTTACAAAGGTTGGAGCGACGAATAATAAATAGTAGTTATAATGTGGTCTTACCTACTTGCATACATATCACACTAAAAAAATATAGATGCTCTCTTTCGAATACTTTGAGATTGAGAGTGGTTCAAAAACGCCACACACGAAAATCGTCAAATCCCACCATCGGCATTTGCTCTTTTTTAGCATTTTTAGAGGCTTAAAACTCAAAACCAAGGCAAATACTATTGACGAAATGTAATTTGGCTAAAAGAAGGGTGTGAAGAGAACGCAACGCGAGAAAAAGAAAAAAATTTAAAATGGGTTTTTTTTTATACAGCGTGCTGAAGTTGAACGAAAAGTGAAAACCCTCTCTGTTTCATAATTTATATCTCAGTACTCGTGCATAATAAAAACACAAACGTTGCTTAATTTGGAAGGCAATGAAGGGTTCTACACGTGGTAATATGTTAAAAGCGATGCTAAACATAGTCGACTCAAAATAAAATCCGCAATTTTGGTCACAGTTGTTCGCGGAGGCATGTTTGGGGATTTTTACAATAATTGGAGCGACGAATAATAAATAGCAGTTATAATGTCGGCTTACCTACATGCCTATATATCATACCAGAAACATATAGACGTTCTCCTTTGAATACTTTGAGATTGAAAGAGATTCAAAAACGCCACACACGACAATCGTCAAAACCTCGTAGTTCTTTCCCGCTTCTTCGAGATTTTTTTTCTCAGAAACTAAACATGTCAGAACATTAAAATAGAAAGGATTGTTCTTCTCGGAACATGCGCCACGAAATATAAAAATTTGAAGCAAAATAAAAAATACGACTGCCACTCGTTGCCTGAATCCAAATGAAACCGCCCATAATATATATTATATATCTATATATATTATAT